>JACXGK010001525.1:0-68180 GCA_016801125.1 Novumbra hubbsi | reverse complement strand
CACATCATCCTCTTTAATATAATATTAGTGTAGCTCCCCACATCATCCTCTTTAATATAATATTAGTGTAGCTCCCACATCATCCTCTTTAATATAATAATAGTGTAGCTCCCACATCATCCTCTTTAATATAATATTAGTGTAGCTCCCACATCATCCTCTTTAATATAATACTAGTGTAGCTCCCACATCATCCTCTTTAATATAATATTAGTGTAGCTCCCCAATCATCCTCTTTAATATAATACTAGTGTAGCTCCCCACATCATCCTCTTTAATATAATATTAGTGTAGCTCCCCACATCATCCTCTTTAATAAAATACTAGTTTAGCTCCCCACATCATCCTCTTTAATATAATACTAGTGTAGCTCCCACATCATCCTCTTTAATATAATATTAGTGTAGCTCCCACATCATCCTCTTTAATATAATACTAGTGTAGCTCCAACATCATCCTCTTTAATATAATACTAGTGTAGCTCCCACATCATCCTCTTGATTATGATACAGCCATTTTGAAAGGTGTTTGCCAGCGGTGCAAAACCAAGGCCCTGCTTGCTGTGGTGACAGGCTATTCTCTCTGAGCTCTACAGTCCTGACAGCACAAAGAGAGTAGCACACACACACCCATACACACTCTACTACACACTCCCTTGGTGTCAACCATCTCCAACAAGGCCTTTTTATTAGACGCTGTGGTGAGGGGGGGGGGGGTTGTTTGGGCTCTTTTGTGACAGCTCTGCTTTTGATATTTATATTAATTTCCTTCTGAATTTTAATTAGCTCTGCGCAAGTCTCACATTCTCTTCCTTTGGTGTCCATTATGGACAAAGAGAATCGCCAGATGCATTCTCATTTTAATTTACCACCAGCTTTGAGATATCAACCTGTGTATTTATTTCTGGCAGCGTTTGGTCTCCAGTCTGCTACGCCACTGTGTGCTAGCCACCAGTGAAGGATACCGGCTTTGTATGACCGTAGATAAACGCAAAGTTAGCACGGAAAGTTAACTATGATTAACAATATTCTGCTAGTAAGGGTGGTTCAGATCCTGAACACTAGTATTTAAGACTTCAGGCATGAGAGAAGCCCAAAATCTTAGTCCGTATACCACATCCCATCATGCCTTATTGCCGAAATAAATAAACCGGAATCCTCTGAATCAACCACCATCTCCTGGTCCAGCACCAACCCTGTTACCCCTGTAATAATGACCCATGTCAGTTGATCTTTCTAGTCCGGAGTGAGGTCTGGTGTGGTTGGTGTGTTGATGCTTAGTTGTGGTTGATGAGTAGATGTTTAGGTGTGGTTTATTTAGGTGTATCGGTGCATTTTGTGTGTGTATATCTAACTGTAGACACAGTGTGGCTGTTGATGTGTGATTGATGTAGGGGTGGTGTGTGTTGTTTTATAGAGTCTGTAACATCTCAAGTCAGTCTTGTCATCTTAAGTCACAGTGCCAGCTCAAAGAATGACCTCCTAGTATGACCTCCCATTGAGAGGGGTTCATCCTGCTAACCCTGACCAGTCATTAGGAAACTATTCGCTCAATCCCCCAGTTTCCGAAGGAGCGGTGTTTGCTGAAATACGATAATCCTTGAATCTTACTGCATTAGCGTACCTGATTCTACCTCTCTGTTTGTTTAATCTGTGGCCTGTGAAATTATGGAAATGGTATGTAGCCAGAGTTCCCAGAAGGCCTTGCTCGCACCTCAGATAGATTTCCTTTTCTCTCTCTCTCTCTCTCTCTCTCTCACTCTCTCTCTCTGTCTCTCTAGGATCGGGGTATTCTTCTTCTTTTCTGTGTTCTTGCGGTCTCTGGCGGGGAGCTGTGTGTATCTGTCAGGAGCTGCAGGCCCTCACATTCTGGAGATCTGAATTAGGCTTTGGTTGAACTGTCTTCTTTGATCAGGGCTTTTATTTCATTGTGTGTTGGACTGTCTGCTATATTCCGGGCTTGTTAGACCACCATCTTGGGTGTCTCCATCATCCTAGGCACTGCCTCCTTCCAGTGCCATGGCTCTTAACTAGGGCCTTAGTCATTCAGTCATCTGCTCGTTGGATCTGCTTAGTGGTCCCCAATGGTTCTGCCCAGGGGTAACGGCTGGTTCTGCCCAGGGGTACTGGCTGGGTCTTCTTAGGGGTACTGGCTGGTTCTGCCCAGGGGTAACGGCTGGTTCTGCCCAGGGGTAACGGCTGGTTCTGCCCAGGGGTAACGGCTGGTTCTGCCCAGGGGTACTGGCTGGTTCTGCCCAGGGGTAACGGCTGGTTCTGCCCAGGGGTAACGGCTGGTTCTGCCCAGGGGTAACGGCTGGTTCTGCCCAGGGGTCTTGTCTCGACACAACTCCCAAGGCTTCTCTCCATAATGACACACGCTCTTCTTCTCCCTCTAATCAATGCAGTTTGTCTTTGGAATTGTTGCTCCTCGTCGAGTTTTGTTCTCATCACTCGCAACTTCTGAGGAAGTCGTAACTGGTGTGATTGTGTTTCCTGTCCAGGAGTCACTCAGTAGCCATGGCAACCATAGTCCTCTGTGGCTCATTTGCTAGAGCCGGCACCACCGGGGAGTTTTGGGTTCAATTCCCGCTTGGGTCATTCATACAGTCTCGTGCCCTTTGTGTTTTCCCATTGAAAAGAGTTACTCACAGTAATGTATTTTTTATCCCCATGTATTTTTTTTTCTCGTAACTTTCCCTGGGTAGTTAGCCGTCAGTTGTCATCAGCTCCACCTGAAAGCCTTGTTGTTTGATATCTAATATCATGTTATTGTTCACACATCCTCAACTAAATGGACCGCTTGCTGATTCAAAGGAAGCACTTGTATTGTTTATGGATGAGGATTTTAGGTGTCAGGTTCATCTGTTTTTCTTGTATTAAATATTCATCAAATATGCATTTTCAGACGTAAAATATTCATGTTGAAGGGTATTTTTCACTGTCATGCCTGTACTGAGATGCATATCGGGCAAAGAGCCTTCCTGTTGCTGCTCAGGGTGTTTTTGTGTGTTTGCTTGTATGGGTTTGTGTGTTGTTCCATCCACTACAAAGGTTTATGTCATATCATTTAGTTATTACATCACGATACATCATTTCCTTTAAGTAATGCTAAAACAACGAGTCACATGACTAATACTATGTTCTAAATGGCAAACTATACCTTACATACCAATCCCTACTGAGGGAATTAAGGGGCGATCAAATGTAGTTCACTGTATTCAGGGTTGGGGCTCTGTCCTGTTTTGCATTGCTGAGAACTTTGTTGATACTTTAGAAACAAGAAGTTGAATTTAAACATTATTGTTTGTATTCTAGAAAATTAAGTTTTGAATAAAAAAATATTATTGTTTTTAATTTGGCTTCTTTTGCGTTATTATAAATACATTCTTTTGTTTTCCAGGTCTGTGATAATGAAGCGGTTTTAGAGTTTCAAAGCCCCCTTTTCCTTTGTAATTTCTGATGGTCTTGTCTTCTTTGTTCCTGGATTGGAAATGTAACTGTTGTTCTGTATACTTAGTTGCATGTGACGTTGACGTGACTCATGTTATCCAACACGGAAGGACATTTCAAATGTGTAAGGTGTTTCTCTGTAATTACTTTAATAGCATTACACACCATATCTTCAGCCAACACTTTGATCCAGATTTTCTGTTTCATATTCTATTATTTCCTTCCCCAAATCTGGCCTCTGGAATCGAACCCACATTTCTTGTGTCTGTCCAGAGAGCTGCAGTGGACCTAGGACCGCTGAGGTCTATGTGGCTCAGGGCCTCGAAGAGGAGATAAGCTAGTTTTAGCTTCTTAGGGAATCTGTTCATTGACACAGCAGCTAGTCTTCAGGAACAGAAAACAAAACAAAGAAAAATAATGGTTCTAATGTGTAACAGTTGACACACATCATACTGCTGTGTTCTTGCTCTGCCTGCATCTGGAATTAGAGGTCACGATGGTTGGTTCTTTACTTCTCAAAATAGCTGTGAACATGAAACATACATGTGTATATATATATATATATATATATATATATATAAATAATGCCATCTCACTCGGAGAGACCACTTAGCTACAGTATCGTGAAATAGAACATGGAAATTCTTTTGTGGGAAAACGTCTCATCTCGTGTTCCTTGTCATCCAGCCGTCGTTTTGAATCTCCAAGTCTCCTGGGTCCTCTCTTGAGAAGAACACACAACGCATCCCAATCAGCGTCCTGTTTTCTATGAAGGGCACTGCGTTCGACCATTGTAATGGGTGTGAGAGGCATGTCATTTGGGACTCAGGCTATGTTTTGCATTATTCAGATGGGCAATCAGTCAGAAATCCCACTGTGTTTAAGCCCAGGAAAAAGACATGTACTGTCGTCTAAAAATACCATCACAACAGCTTGCTTGGCAACTCCTTCTGCATCTCAGGTCTACATCAATGAAGTCTCCTGGTATTTATTCATGAGTTGCTTCTCTGTAGCACAAACACACACACACACACACACACTCTCTTTTTTTAGTAGGAATAGTAGAATGTGTTATGGGGTGTGTGTTATGGGGTGTGTGTGTGTGTTATGGGGTGTGTGTGTGTTCTGGGGTGTGTGTGTGTGTTATGGGGTGTGTGTGTTATGGGGTGTGTGTTTGTTATGGGGTGTGTGTGTTATGGGGTGTGTGTGTGTTATGGTTTGTTCGTGTATGTGTTATGGGGTATGGGGTGTGTGTGTGTTATGGGGTGTGTGTGTGTTATGGGGTGTGTGTGTGTTATGGGGTGTGTGTGTGTTTGTGTTATGGTTTGTGCGTGTGTGTGTGTTATGGGGTTTGTTAGTGTGTTTGTGTGTGTGATGAACAGGACATATGGTTGTCTCATGTTGAATGGCTGTCCTAGATTTTCTCTCCACCATACTCAAATCATTAATGTGATTGACAGAAATAAAATTATCTCTGAGGCTGTTCTCTCCAAGAGTTGTAGATGAGAGGTCATTTGTCATCATATCACTAATTGATCATTAGACTGTAAATACACACACACACACACCACCTTTATTTAGACTAACACATTATTCTTCAAAGCATTTGTCTACATTAGCAGATAGATGACAAGAAATGGATATTACAAATACTAGAAAAAGTGCATGTTAGCTTGTGGAGCACATAAAACACATGTTGCTCTGCAACAAGCTCCATGTGCTTTTCTACTAATGTATGAAAGTGTCCATACCATGTATGTATGATCCCTTTGCAGATTTAAATCCATATAATTACATATAAGTGAAGAGAACATTGCATGGTATGAGGGTAATCCGTTCGCTGAAAGTACCTTTTTATAAGCTTGACTTTGAAATGTTGCATCTGCATGTTTGCATGTTCTTATTTATAAAGGATTCGGCATACATTTCCTGCATATATTGTAATTGAATTTCCTAAGGATGTAATTGATTGAGGCTAGATGCTTCATTGCATACTTATAGAGTCTATTTTTCGTATTCATACTAAGCATATATATCTTAGCATTGGCTTTGCATTTTAATGTGTGATTATTTATCCCATAAAATGCTATTCATTGCTATTAAATAATATTACTAATTTGTCTTTCTCACAATACCGCGGATGTTGTCGGTACAATGGAAATGTTCAAGGAGTAGGAGAACTGTCAAAACATGTGAAATATAAATAATATTGTTTTAATACTTGAATCAATATAGAATTATTCTATTTAATACAAAAAAAACGAACATAATAATGTAATATAACATATTGTATATGACTACGTAATTGTTTTGAACATCTATTATGCTTTAATGTTCAACCATTTAAATCGAAAGGTGTTATTGTTGTAAGCAATATAATCCTTAATTTGTGAAATTTGTCGTTATAATAACAATAATGAAGTTACTTCAGATTTTTCTAAACATAAACTGCCTTATTTTATTGCACAAACAATTAACCAAATGCATGGAACCCATCCGAACGGGAATCGTTCGGTCATGTTTTCTCTTTTTTCTCTTTGTCATGTCCTTGTTTGGTCTTTCCTGTTCACGTTTCAGTGAACCTGTTCCTTCCGTTCGCCTGCGTTGAGCCCATCACCGGTGTCGGTTCTCCTTGTTGGTCTGTGTGTGGTCCAGCCCTGGTCTCCCAGGCTTTGTGGACCACAGTTGTGTGACTGGCGGGTCAGTGGTGATGGGCGTTTGTCATGCAGCATTCACTATATTTCCAGCACTAGGTTTAGTTTTTTTGCGTCGCATTAAAACCTCCTCAGTTGCTCCTGCATTTGCTTCCGCCTCCCATCCAAAAGTGCTTGGGTGAACATTGGGTTGAGTCTTAAAGCATAGATTAGCTCCTAAAGGTTTCCGGACCCCTCTGTTATGGGTTCATGAATGTAGTGCTTTCAAAGCATGGTGTCGGAGTGTGCCACGTTAACAACAGACGGTCTGTAGGTTTGGCCCTGTGTCGAGCCATTTCAACCATATCACCACAGCTGACATGGTTGGCTCTTTCTTTGTGACAGTGTGTGTGTGTGTGTGTGCGCGTGTGTGTGTGTGTAGTGCAGCAGTACACACTTATGCAACAGTGTTATTATCTCTGCATGGGGAGAGTGTTGAACTTCACAGAGCTGGAGGAAGATGTAAAAAACGAAAGTTCACGCACGGAAACCGAGATTTTCCACATGCAGACAGTTCGCAATTCACGACATCAACAGCATACTGTCCGGGTATGCATCCGGACACGTTAAGCGTTGAAAGCAGAAGAGCGGTTAAGCAGTGCCAAGCTTTCAGACACCTAAGAAAGAACAGACAGAGTGCGTGGGTGAGTCATCTTCTGGCAAGTTGGGTGGTGTCTCTCCCCTGGCTGAGACTCGGAAGCCTTCAAGGCTCCATATTCACTGGCGATGGTTGTAATCCTCTTGTCATGACGTCTGTACCACCGTCCTGACTTGCCTCAGTGCTACTCTCTGGCCCCGAGCCGTGTTCTTCATGTTACATGTCTGCGGGTCTCGGCGTTAGCGCTCCAAAGATGTATGATAATAATCTTGTTGGTCTGTTTGGCTCATGGTTCATTTATTCTGCAGGGAAATGCAGCTCGATGTCGTTAGCCATATCGGAATGCATGTCGTACTCTCTTGAATGCTCTTTCTAACAAAAAGACAACATGGTCTTGAAGCCTCACCGTGGAGAGGTAATGGGATGTTTCTTTTTTACCCTGGAACATTCTTTAATTGCTTCCTCCTGGTACAGTTTGGCTGGGAACAGGAGTGGGTCTGAGCCGGGGAAGCTGTGCAACAAACATCCTTGTGAAGATGGACCAGAACGGAGAGTTTCACTCCTCTTAGCTTGTTTCTGAAGTAATATTTTGTTAGCTCTCAGAAAGTCAAACACAGTTACAAACAACAGAACACAATACTTTGCCGTGGGAGGGGAAACCGAACACCCAGAACACGGACCCTGTAAGAGGATCCAGGAGGAACAGTTCTTAGACTCTGTATATTAGCCATGTTCATAGGGCTACCTAAATGTACTGCTACTTCTATTTCAAGTCTCTTAATTAAAATAACTTCCCAGTATTTAAGGATTTCAATGAAATATAATTTCATTAAGACACAAGTTGAATAGTTTTCCTCACAAATGTTTTGTTATGTAACAAATTAAATAGTTATTATACAAATTCAGGTTTTGTGAACAAATGGCGTGGGCTTCAGTGGGGCATACCCAAGCAACAAAATGACACCTACTTCTCCAGGCTGCCGATTGGCCAGTTCAAACATGTCATTTTCTAAATGGTCCTTATGAGGGTGGGGTTTTGAGTTAAAGCTTCGGCCAATTGGACAACATTGTTTAAATTGGATTTAACAGAGTTTTTATTTAGATCTGGAAATATTCACTTGGCTGTTACTTTAAATGCTATTTCCATCTACAACCCTCGATCCCATCCGGTCTCGTCATACAACAATATATCTCTGTAGCCAGCGGAGCAGTTGTTTGTGCTCCTGTCAAGTCAGGTTGCCGGGGTTTTTGTCGCTTGACGTGTTGGCTTGTGGTTTTGTATGAATCTGAATGTAATATTAGGGACCAAGCGTACCAATCTATTACAAAAGCTGCAAGTCAGTGAACAGGCCCTCGGGAGACGTTCAGCCCTCTCTCCTCCTGGCTTGTTCTTCTCCCGTGTGTTCACTCGCCAACACAGCGATGATGAATCAGCCTGTACCCCAGAGTTTTACGTTTGGATATTGTATCATGCGCTTGTAAATGTCCGTTGCTGACAGCACCATCTGAGTCAGACTGTGGGTAAGTTTAAACACCGACTGGGTCGGATCAAGCTGATTCTGGTTTTGTTCGTCCAGCGGCACTCAAGTTGTGACGGTGGAGGAGGGGGGGGGGACGTTGATGACTTGTGATGACTTGTGATGACTTGTGAAACATGGTGGCCAGTGGACACCCATGTACGTGGTAGGTAATAGTACTAGTGGAATTCTAAGCAAATGTCCACACATTTTGACAATGCATTTGGCTTATACCCTTATTATGCTGTCACACTGACTGATGAGTGCGTTCTGAATCTGAATATGGTATTTGGTATTCCGCTGTATAGAGCAAGTTGGGAGTGAACAGTACAGGAATTATTGTCACATACAACTAATCAGACCAACGTATATTACATTTCGGTGTCAACCTACCATTCAATAAATAAATAAATGAATATATATATGTATATATATATATTTATGTGTTTATACACACAACACAAGCTTATACTTTAGATGCGATTCAGACCCTTTCAAAAAGGCTAAGTAAGTAAATAAGAAAAATGAAAAGCCTGAATACAGTTACTGAAGGTATTTTCTGTGGATTGTGGACATCTTCACATGAATCCATATCTCATTTGCTTTGACATGCCCTTTGTCTTTCGGTCCGGTATGAAAGCTGGAAAGGTCAAATGATATGAGCGGAGGAAAACATCAGCAAGACATGATCCTTATGAATCAATACGCTGAGAATGAGAGAATTTGTCTTCTTCATAACAAGAAGTGACCACTGGTTTAGTCATGCAACCACTCGCGGAACATGATCAGAACAGTAGATGAACAGAACGTGATTATGATGGTATATGAACAGATGGTCATCATGATGGTATGTAAACAGAACGTCATCATGATTGTATATTAACAGAACGTCATTATTATGGTATATTAACAGTAGGTCATCATGATGGTATATTTACAGAACGTCATCATGATGGTATACTAACAGAACGTTATCATGATTGCATATGAACAGAACGTCATTATTATGGTATATTAACAGTAGGGCATCATGATGGTATATTTACAGAACGTCATCATGATGGTATACTAACAGAACGTTATCATGATTGCATATGAACAGAACGTCATCATTATGGTATATTAGCAGAACGTCATCATGATGGTATATTAACAGTAGGTCATCATGATGGTATATTTACAGAACGTCATCATGATGGTATATTAACAGTAGGTCATCATGATGGTATATTAACAGTAGGTCATCATGATGGTATATTTCCAGAACGTCATCATGATGGTATATGAACAGTAGGTCATCA
Organism: Novumbra hubbsi; assembly: GCA_016801125.1. Taxonomy (NCBI): domain Eukaryota; kingdom Metazoa; phylum Chordata; class Actinopteri; order Esociformes; family Umbridae; genus Novumbra; species Novumbra hubbsi. The sequence continues at coordinate 58,622 of JACXGK010001525.1, read as the reverse complement.
TGATGGTATATTTCCAGAATGTCATCATGATGGTATATGAACAGCATTATAGAGCAATGGATTTAATGGTCCCCAATGTGCTTTTAGGGTAGTCCAACCACTGTCTGCACACACACTGCTGTAGCTCCCACATGATCCTCTGATTGGTGTGTGTGTGTGGTTCTCTAATCCTGGTCTCCTTGCCGGGGGCCTACAGCTTTGCAGGACGGTAAAACCTCTCTTTAATTAAGAGGTATTACTTAGCACAATGTTTTCATTCCATGTGTCTTCCTGTGTTTAAGCCCCTCTCTCTTTAAAGTACAACCCAGTCAACAGAATGAACTGGGCTTTAAGGGAGAGTCCGCCCTCCTCTAAACATCGCTGTGTGTGTGTGTGTGTTCACGAGAAGCTCCCCGCCATGGCCCCCGGAGGGGCGTGACGGCCCGGCGTGCTCGACGAGGTGCATCCTAACCCGCCGGTAAACAGAGGCATGTCTCCACTAAAACCATGTCCCTGCTCCCCGTCACCACGCGGCCGGATCAAAGCCTCGGCGGTCTCAAGCTCTTATCGACACACAGAAGCAGCGCTGCAGTGGCGCTTCACAGAACCACGCCGCCGTAAAGGGGATTGCTTGGTACTTTTCAAAAGCAAGTGGGTCTGGGTGTTTTTTTAGGGAGAGAGAGTGGGAGAAGGGGGGGGGGGAATAGAGGAATTATTTGGAACACAAACATGTGGTTGTCGGAGATATCAGAAGGCAGCATGGAATAAAGGCTTGCTTTACACTTGCCTGCTCTCTCCTTCACAAATCCACAAGGTTGAAAGGATACTTTTATTTCCTTCTTTCTGTTTCCGTCCTGTTTGACTGCTTAACACTAAGTCTCCTTCTACAGCAGGAATACGGAGAGGCTGGCGTTTGCATTTGAAAGCTGGCAGGCGGTAACACAGATCTGTGTGTATGTTATTTTCCCACGCAGAATGAACGCAACGTGACCACCCCGGGAACAATGTAATTATTCTTTAATATTTATAGCGTGTGAAAAAAAACCATGATACTACACAACACTGGCTATATCAACTCCAAGATGCATGAAGTTTTACTGTATGTTTATCAAAAAGCTGAGCTACCCTGCATCTCAGCTTTCAATTCAGTTGTGGATGTTATGAGTATAAAACCCGTTGTTTCTGATGTAACACATTGGGGCTGGACCATATTGTGTTGCATCATTTGACCTGCCAGATTTCACCTTGAATAATATCGGTGTATTATTTCATATCGTTATGATTCTGTTTTCAAGGTGTCAGACAGTGAAAGCACATTTAAAAAATGTGTCATAGTCAAGAATGAAAGAGTAAACATTGTCAGTAAACTTATATAAACTGACAGATTATTACCTTGGGCTTACGAGTTTCTAACTGAAAGCCGAATAGATTTTCATCCTACAGTTGTGTATTTTTGCGATTCATCTTAAACACTTTTCCTGGCAACAGAAAACAAAATCACAGCATTCACACGGACTCTGGAGAATGCCAATCCTTTATCTGTCATACCGCGTGCATCTAGATTGTCGCTGCGCTCCATGAATTCTATTGCTTCCGTTCCTTGTTTTAATTGACTGTCACTCAACTGAAGGCGGTCACTAGCAACGCAGTCACTCTGGGACTGCAGATTCCTCTAATATCCGTGACATCAGATCAATAAACAAGTGAGTGGAGGAGGAGAGATTGGAGAGATTTCTTGTTGTTAACTATCCTTGTCAATCTGTCACTTCGTCTGAATCTCTGCTCATCATCTCGGGGCCTGCTTTAGTCAGACAGAACATGAGTACTGAACGCCTTGACAGCAGAAAGCCCATTCCTGTGATGTGGGGCCTTTGTAAGCCCTTCACTATGTAGGCTACGGAATCGGAGCTGTCAGACAGTTTCTACAGCATGAAAAACTGTGTCTAAACATTGTTTTTGTTTTAGAACTTTAGACAGCTTACATTCGTAGGTGCGTTGATGTGTTCTCGTGAAAAGTATCTGTGTACTTTGCTTGCATGTGGTAAGCTGGCTTTAGCTTGCCTCCTTGGCAAACATCCTTGACCTTGTTTTATGGTTTGGGGACAAAGGTTGCAGAGTGAGTAAACATTGTTGAGTGCTCCAACAGTTACCCAATGTATCGTCCACATCGTATATGTTCCTTCCATCAGACACCCTTAGATTTTAATTAGAGAGCTGTGTCTCCTCAGTCTTTTGGTGTTACATGACGTTTTACAATGTCTTAACTAAAATGTTTTTACAACTAGATTTTTGTGAACCATCTATCCACGCATACACTGAATATAATCTTTTACATTTTATTGCTTTCGTTGTGGACTGTGAAAGGACATCTGGCGGCACGTCTTTTGGGGCAGTGTGTGCTTGTCTTAGCTGTCTCTTAAAATGCAGTCAGTTCTGCATTGCCATTTTACCAACAAAGAACAGCAAAGATGCAGTCAATTTCAACTTTATATCTAATTAATGTAATTCTTCTTTGATCAAATTTCTCGCCCCGGAACTTCAAACAAACACTTATTAAATATGTAACAGGAAAATGGCTGCCACAAGGTTGTACAGATTTACAAGACAGACGCAACAAATATGTCACAGCTTCTAGAGCATACAAAATAAAATCTATGACTTGAGATATAATACAACTTGTACTCTTCATTGTACCGAACGCAATCTAATGATTGCATTTTTCACAAAGACCATAATGGCTTTTTAAGAATAAAAAAACAGTATGCTGGTACTGTATGCCAATAGGCCAGTTTCTGTCCTATTCACTTAGCGTCCAGTTCTATTCTCTCTGACACTGGGTGGAACCAGCCCCATGTTCTGTTTCCAGCCATAACACAAGCTCCAAACAAAGCACTTTAATAGCAGCAATGGAGATATGCCAGTCCTTCCCAATATATGTTGGCACGTTAGATTACATAACATGTGGCCATTTGAATTATTCATTTTCTTATAACATCCGTGAATCCAAAGAGTGGATTACATTCTTGTGAGAGAGAACGTTCCCAAAACCAACAAAATACTCTGCTGTGTGTTAAGACCTGAAGGTTGTATGAAACCAATAAGTAAGTCAAGCAAAGAACTTCCCTCTTGATTTCTGCTGAGGATGCAATTAATTTGACTTCGAAACTGTGCTTTAGACGGTTGTTTGGAGACTTCATGCGAGGTATTAGTTATGAAACATTTCTCTCATGTGACTTTCATTCCCTCTCTCTTCCTATCCATCATCTACTGTTGTTTACAGATGACAAAATTCCTTTGAAAATATCAGCGGTTTAAAAGTCCTTTTAATACCAGATGCCTCTCACTCAGTAGTTTGTGTACCTTCTTATCTTTTGTACAGTCACAAGAACAAACCCCTACCTGGGCAATTATGTATCAGAGGGGTTTCAAAGACAAGAACAAACCCCTACCTGGGCAATAGTTATCAGGGGGTTTTCAGAGACGAGAACAAACCCCTACCTGGGCAAAAGTTATCAGGGGGTTTTCAGAGACGAGAACAAACCCCTACCTGGATGATAATCAGTTGGGGGGGGGGGTCCATGTGGTCTTCTGATGGCGAGGCCAAACTATTAAGGTACCATCAAACTATGTTTATTAAATGTCTTTATGTGTTGTGTGCACAGCGGCATTGAAACATCCAGAGGCACCCCCTGTACCTGACCTACTTAGCTATGTACAGAACACACCCATGAACAGCTCCCTGTGAAACCACATGACACGTCCATTTCTCATCTCCTGCATTTCAGCTCAGTTAAAATTGACATTGTTCTGTGACTGCATTCTGTACTTACATATCTGCATTCATTAGACGCTACTTAAATGGACACATTCATCTCAGCATCAAGGAACTTGGAATCGAGCGCATGCAGATTTGACCGCAGGCATGAACGGACCCCAGCGGACATTTTCTGTTAACTTATTTATATTTCTATGGATTCAATAATGACTCGTCCATCTGATAGGATGGAATGTGCCCAACAGCCGTGAAACGGGATGTCTGATGTGGATGTCTCCATTCCGTTTTCCTTATTGATCCTACGTCGTTGGATCCACTTAAACAGAAGGAGTGTTACTCCCACTCCCTGTGCAGGAGTAACACTCCCCCATGACCGTTCCAGGCTAGTGCACTATGCGGGGGATAGTATGTCATTTGGGACACACGTTCCCCGTTTCACATTTCCACCCTCCCCGCCATGGTCACATCCAATATTAATTCATTTCTAATTAAATAAGATTACAAAGCGTGATCAATGATGAAATTACATTTTATTACTGCTATAAACTGCCCATCTGCCCGAAACATAGAAACCCTTAACTGTGCATGCACTGTGTGTGTGTGTGTGGTACCCCGAAATCAGAAATGTTACCCAGAGCCATAAAATAGAATGGCTGTGTCCATTAAAATAGAGAGGCCCTGGGGTGAAGAGTCGGAGTGGTCATTGACCCCAGTTGAGTCATAGCCTGTGTGACTATTGTACCTGGAGCCAGGTGTGTGTCTTAGGACCCATCCCATCTGTCTGGCCGTCCTCCTCCAAGTCCAACATATGTCCTCCTGTACATCCAATTTTGCCTGCAGTCAACTTGCTGTCCATGAAACAGTTCTAAACAAAACACCTCTCTGTCTGTGTGTGTGATGTGTATGTGTGTGTGATGTGTGTGTGTGTGTATATGTGTGTGGAGACACTGTTAATTCCTGGATTCACATAAGAGATGTTGTTTCCCTCATAAACCTGATCTGTTCCTCGACTTCCTCTCACCTGAGACGTGGCAGCGCATTATCTAAAACCGCAGACACTCTTCAGAGGGAGGACGAGAGAATAAGCGAGTTGACCGGAGAGAAAGAGAGATTAAGAGAGAGAGAGAGAGAGACAGCGGACAGAGGGTGAGCTTGAGAGGTGGGAGCGAGTGGGAAAGAGAGAGGGATGGAGAAAGAGAGAGGGTATAGAGGAAGAGAGGGAATGAGACTGGGGCTAGCTTTCTTTGTGCAGTGATTTCTGCAGTACCCATGGTAATCACAGTAAAGCCTTGGTTGTTAAATGGTGATGGGCCCATCTGCTAGAGGGAACTGGGGCAATGTGGACTTTAGAGGAAACCATGGAAGGATATGAGACTCACTTCTTCCTCTGCTATCAGGCTGCCCCTGCCAAGTGCTCTGAAACAGGAAGAGGAACATTTATATTCACATTAAATAGTATAGAAGATATCTGTATACATATATGATATTGTTACTAGGCTGGAGAGAGAGGGAGTGCCAGGGGACAGGTGTTCAGGCCATTGGTCGTTGTTTTATGATTGATAGAAGTGTTCTGGGAGGATCAATAATAGAAAACAAATCTTGTCGCTGGGAGGCAGTGTTGTCTCTGTGGCGCCTCCTAGGGGCCGTTTGGGGGGTGCGGACTTCCTCTACTCAGCCTCTCCACCCCCTTCCTGTTACTCTATATCTGCCCCTTCCTGCCCTCCATATCTGCCTCTATTTCCCTTCTGTTTCTGGCTCTTCCTCCTCTCCAGTTTCCACAACTTCTCCCATTGCAGCTTCTTGGCTTGGCTGCAACTTTTCTTCCTGCGGCTACTGAACTGTTCCCTGTACTAATGAACTGTTCCCTGTACTAATGAACTGTTCCCTGTACTAATGAACTGTTCCCTGTACTAATGAACTGTTCCCTGTACTAATGAACTGTTCCCTGTACTAATGAACTGTTCCCTGTACTAATGAACTGTTCCCTGTACTTATTGATTGTTCCCTGTACTAATTCTTACTCCTCTTTGTTTGGACATTATTCTGCTTGTTTTGTTTTTCTTCTAAATGAACCGTTAAATTGTTACTATATTGTTCATAGTGGACACTTTGCAGTCCCTCATTGCCGTGGGGCAGTCAAAGATTCTTGATTCGTTTTGTACTGAAGTGAGATGAAGTAGGATGACTGCTATTACTCCCAGAAGGGAGATATCTGTCTTGGACACTCAAGTGAGGTTGACTGATGAAAAGGATTAGTGACTAGCCACCATATGTTCACTTCACATCAGACATTCAGATGAGACAAGTGGAGACGCTACTGTCAATGCAGAGTATATTGACACAATAAAGGTGATCAATAAACAAGACATCATTACTGGTAGGCATGTGCGTGTGTGTGTTTGTTTGTGTGAGAATTTTCATTAAGTTGTTGTCGGATGACAGCATTGGGATCGATGGGGAGCACCTAGGGATCTAAAGATGACTTGTCAACTTCAGCGTGGAAGACCTTCCTCCAGGGGAGCTAATGGTCTGCTTCACCAGACCAGTCAATTCCTGAACACACTGACCTAGACATGTTTGATGGTATTGTTCCGCTTGTGTGTGTGTGGTTGTTCATTTGACTGTAGCCTCTCTGGACCCGAGCCCTTTCTCACTCTGTCCCGTTTTCAAAGTGCAACCTCATTCTGCCAGGTTAACCATCCTGTTAATCATAAGGGCCTCAATGAGAGAATGACATGAGTGACCCACAACCTTTAGTTTTAATTGATATGAGAAAGAGCAGTGTGCTCCAATTAATCCCACAATAACCAGACACAAGTAAGAATATATTGCGCGTGTGTGTGTTTTTACATGTTGAAACTGACTCTTACTGGCGCTTACTAATGACAACATACCATACTGACGTGCTCACTAATGACATCACTTACTGCTGCCCACTAAAACAACATCACCTACTGACACTCACTAATGACATCACTTACTGTGCCCACTAAAAGAACATCACCTACTGACACTCACTAATGACATCACTTTCTGGTGCCCACTAAAACAACGTCACCTACTGACGCTCACCAATGACATCACTTACTGGTGCCCACTAAAACAACATCAGCTACTGACGCTCACTAATGACATCACTTATTGGAACTCACTAATGACAACAGCATATACCGGGGCTCACTAATGACATCACCTACTGACACTCACTAATGACATCACTTTCTGGTGCCCACTAAAACAACGTCACCTACTGACGCTCACCAATGACATCACTTACTGGTGCCCACTAAAACAACATCACCTACTGACGCTCACTAATGACATCACTTATTGGAACTCACTAATGACAACAGCATATACCGGGGCTCACTAATGACATCACCTACTGGTACTCACTAATGGCATCACCTACTGGTGCCCACTGATGACGACATCACCTACTGGCACTGAGAGCTGTGCTGTTGAGTGAAATAAGCTTATTATATTTGTCACACCTAGACATTTGAAGATAAATGCGCAGCATGTAAATCGCTGTGGATAAGAGCGTCAGCTAAATGAAGTGTACAAGGTAAGACTGGCATGTTTCGTCTGGGCCACGTTTGTAGCACTTCCCCGTCGTCACACAATTACTGCAATTGTCAATGCAATCCCGAAATGTCTCATTGGAAATCACTTACTCAGACAACCCAAAAAAACATTTAAACGCTTTCCCAATTAGCAGGAGGAGTGTGGGTGTGCTCCTGTCGCCCGTTGCTGAAAAAAATTCAAAGCGGCTGTCAGTCAAATCCTTCTCTACGTTGTTGATGCTTTGCTGTGTCCAAATCTGCCTTTTATATCCAGCTTACAGGATTAAAGAGTGACGAGCTACATTTAACTGTCTTGATACTGATCGAAACAATTCCGTGTTGAGATGCATGTGACTCATCTGAATTAGTCTCTATGATCGACCATCCCAAAAGGTTTCTTTCTTGGGAAAAAATATGCGGAGTGGTCTTGAACAGAGCCTTGATACAGGAGTGTAGATAACTCTATTAGGGAAGCCACGGGACCACAGACTTAATATACTTAGGGTAGAATACCACGGGCATTGATTCAATTGGCCTTTTACCCTAATGGTCATTTTCACTTCCACCGCATCGTCCTGTATATTGCTAATGATCCTTCACCCTTAGATGTGGTCAGTAGTCGTCCACCCAGCGTATTTGCTACTGTCTGTTCTCACCAGGTTAAAAGAAATAGAAAGCTAACTGTCTGAGTCGCCACTGTGTGGGTCTGGATCAGAACTGCAAATTCCCTGGAAGGCCGACTTGATCCGAGACTTTTGGAAGGCTTGGAGACTAAAGAGGTCTTACTGGTCTAGCTGTGCCGACGAGCTTTGCGAAAGTACTCAGTTCCTTCGCAGAACCTCCCCAAAACCTCCCTCTCCACTGTCCTCTACTTGCGTAAAAGTAAAATGTCTGCAATGCTGTCCAGTACAATCTAATCAAGGCTACTTACAACATAGGTGATTTATAACATAGAACTGCTATGCCAGCGTAGAATTATATCCCAAAACAGCGGATAATCACAACATGGGGATAATGGCAACACTGTAAAATGACGACATGGTAATGTGACATAGAAATACAATAACATGCAACTATAACATGGTATAATCTCAGTCGACAGCATAGGGCGTTGTGTTATCTGTGTTGATCCAGCGCGGTGCAGCGCTGGAGGGACATCATTCACTTCCGTGGTGGGGCAGAGTCTCACAACAACCTCGGTTACCTGCTACATCACTGACACTAAGGATAGCCCTAATCTACTGGAACTGATGTCCGAGGACGTCACTCTCAGCCCCCCCCCCCCCACACTCAGGCTTATCTGTCGACCTCCTTCTTTTCTTTCTGACTCCCTCGCTCCGATACCATGGTCTTCTGTCTCTCTCTCCTCGCTGCTTCACTGTATTATCTGCTCTCTCAGGGTCTCCATTCTCCAGAACCGGCCTATCAATCACCCCGTCTTCCCTTGGGTTCCCGATGGCAGGAGGAGAAAGCTACCTCCATGATGGAGGGGCTCATCTATGAAGGCATGGCTAGGCTTGTGCCCAGCGGGGTTCAGATCAACATTGCTTTATCCATTTTAAGACGTCATATTGGACGGCTGACATTCTTTTGTCTTTTGTAGCGATATCGGTAAACATCGGGGGGAAATTGCTTTAACAGTAAACGGAAAAAGAAAACTGTGTGTTTCCCTATGAGCAGGTCATTCATCTCTGTTGGATTGAATCCTGCCCAAAATAGGAAAATATCTTACTTATATACCGCAGAGGTTTTTGGTAGAATGTTGATTGTAGACGTTCCATTGTTTTTAAAGATTCGTCCTGTTTTGTGATTCATGGAATGCAGCCTTACAGGTCAGAGATCATACTAGTGAAAGGCAGGGAGCCTGTGGTTGTGGTAAGCTGGTGTATAACAGGACGTTGTGTGTCCTCTGTGTGACAACGGGGGCTAAGGGGGAATCCCATTGTTGTGTCCTGCATTGTGTGTCCAACCTCTATCCCCCCATGTGCCTCAGTGTGTCAGCAACAGGACCGGATTGACCCCCTATTGACTTCTTTCTGTTGGCCTTCGCCCATGCCGCCCTGTTGACTTCTCTCACCCATGTTGCCCCGTTGACTTCCCTCGCCCATGCCGCCCCGTTGACTTCCCTCGCCCATGCCGCCCCGTTGACTTCCCCCGCCCATGCCGCCCCGTTGACTTCCCCCGCCCATGCCGCCCCGTTGACTTCCCTCGCCCATGCCGCCCCGTTGACTTCCCTCGCCAATGCCGCCCAGTTGTCTTCCCCCGTACAGGCTGGACCAGATCTCAGCTGGACAGTCAATACCCAGTAACGTGCGGAACTGATGGATGGAGCCTGGTGGTTCAACATAGAGATCAACTGTCTTCTCAACACAAGACTATTGGCGCTGGACCTGACGAAGCACGTTGGGGTTTTAATAACAAAAGATTGATTTTGTTTTCTAATGCGGGCCACCATTGATCCTACCTGGAACTGCTGAAATCTGTATGGTGTTGTTTTTTCCCTCACGGTGGGGATGTGTCACCGTGGGTGAGATGTTTGGGATGAAGGGATTCGTCCGGTGGTCATGTGACAGGATCCCCGGGGACCAGGGAGGATGATATACTGTCAGGAAGAGGACAGAAGACGCATTGTCCTCTTGATGCAGAGTTGGGTCTACCTGCAGAGGGGATCAATTAAGACGCCTTGATGCAGCGTTGGTTCCACCTGAAGATGGGATCAATTAAAACATCTTCCTCTGTCCCACATCCCTCTGTCATCCCTTCATTCTTCATCCTCCACCCCTCCTCCACCCATTCACGCTCTTCCACCGGGCCTTCTCCAAGCCTCCTTTCGTGTCTCACGGCCGTCTTCCTGATCGTCCCCTCCCTTTAGACTTCCAGGACCTCAGAGAGAAAGTAACTAGCTGGTTCTGCTGTGACAGTTGGTTTCAGATCTGCTTTCAGCTGGGTTTTTCAGCCGGTCCTCCTTCACCTTGAGTGCATATTGGGCTGCAGCTGAGCTTGGAGTCTCATCAGGCCAGGCAGCCTGGATGTGGTGTATCAATTGAACATAAATAATTTGCCAAACCACCCTGCTAGTTTCTATAACAACCCGTTGATTGTAAATCTATTAAGGTGATGATGAGACACGCTTGACAGTCTGGAATATCGGGACATCACTTCTGACGATGTCTCGTGTCGAGTGCCTTTGTCTGTCCTGCGGCTGCACTACTCCATCCCCACACAGCTGTCCACCATCTTGTTTTGAAACGGACTGCGCTTCTCTGCGCCTCCATTTCCGTGATGGATGAAAACCAGTTTTCTCTCAGGTTTCCGAGACCGCAGACGTAGAGTCACCAATGTTCTGGAGCGCCGCGCTGCAATAAAAACGGCGGTACTGAACCGCAACATGGGCAACATTGAGTCTTCATGTTCGCGCCGGCTACACTGCAATATATTGCATTGGGACCTTAGTGTCATCGTGATATCCCTCTGAGACCCTTGCTGTTCCCGGATACAGGTTAAACACATCATGAAGGGGACGCTCCTCTTTCCCCTCTGGTTTGTTTGGGTTTGGCCTTGGAACGTGTGAAATACTGCTAGTGAAACGCCTGTCCGGCCTGCCACCCGGCCCGTCCCCACTGACACCCTATTCCCTACGTGTCCAGGGCACTGGGGCCACTCGGCTCTGGGAGACTGCGGGGCATGATGTAGGGAGCAGGGGTCTGTTTAGGACGCCCACAGCGAGACCTGCTCTAGGATCACTCGTGGTATTGGAAATGCCAAATCCATCTTGTGCCCGTCGTAATGAGAACAGAGGTGTCGCCTAGCTCCTCCTTTGTGTGGCATTGACTTTGGGTTCCATAAGAGGAATCACACACACGCGCACTCGGTCCATTCCTGAGGGTGCAGCGTGTTTGTTTATGGGAGTCAGGTGATTTCAGTATGGAGCTCCGCCAAGCCTGACCCTGAGGTGGGAGTTGAGTGGGGAGTGAAATGGAACTAGGTAATTAAATACGATGATAATGTCACATGGCATCTATCCCAAAAGCAGGTGGAGCTATATCAAACACAGGTGGAGCTATATCATATACAATGTTCCACAAAGGTGTAGTTATATCAAACACAATGTTCCACACAGGCGTAGTTATATCAAACACAATGTTCAACACAGGTGTAGTTATATCAAACACAATGTTCCACACAGGTGTAGTTATATCAAACACAATGTTCCACACAGGTGTAGTTATATCAAACACAATGTTCCACACAGGTGTAGTTATATCAAACACAATGTTCCACACAGGTGTAGTTATATCAAACACAATGTTCCACACAGGTGTAGTTATATCAAACACAATGTTCCACACAGGTGTAGTTATTTCAAACACAATGTTCCACACAGGTGTAGTTATATCAAACACAATGTTCCTTAGAGGTGGAGCAATATCCACCCAAACTTTCCACACGGGTGGATCTTTATCAAAGACAATATTCCAATATTTTTATTATTGCCATATTGTTATTAATGTTTTAACACATGAAATTTGTGACTGAATGTCATCATTAACACTTCATACATTGGCTTTAAGTTGAATTGTCCCAATACTCATGCTCACATGATATGTGGGTGGAGCTCTGACAGAGCTGTTATTCTAAGTTGTTAAACGTGCAAGTGTTGAAGCAGACACAAATTAAATGTTTCAGCCTGTATCTTTGCCTCATTTTAATATATGCCTTGCGTGTGCAGCAGAAATAGCAGTGTTAACTTTCCTGTGGCAGGAGTTCAGGACACCGTACGTCAAACTATTCAATATGTCCGTAGCAATGGATTTGTTTGAATGTCTTCCTCAGGCCATTTGAGTTTCTCAATGAAGGTATTAAGTGATGGTTGAGCTCTGCAGGGACCAGTCCTCCGTCTCACCTTGGACTTCGTTTATGCAGCCGCAGGGACGCCTGAGACAGGCAAGTGGGACTCAAACGGCACACTAGTCCCTTCATAGTACACTACCTTGGACACTGGCCCAAACAGGCTCTGGTCAACATAGTGCACTATATAGGGGATAGGCGGCTATTTGGGAGTCTGGCGCATGCCATAACTTCTCTCCTGGTGTGAAAACCCTCCTGAGGTAATCAGTCAGAGCTGCGGTGTCAAACCTGACTGACGGCAGTGTTGTTAGAAGCTTTTCATGTAAGTTACTGTAATGATAAGACGGACACAGGTCAAGACTAATATTCAGGTTTTTAGTATCACTTGTCAGAGTGATCTTATTTTAATTATATAAGGATCTAGGCGGCAAACAGGTTTGTTTCCAGGGAAATACTTTTGTTACGATGATTATGAAGTAATTAGTAGCTAATCATCGACTTACTGGTAACCTGTGTATTATCAGTAGTCAGTGTTCTGGCTACGCGTTCAATCTTTGAGTTTCATCATGATGAGGAATTATTACAGGATCAAACTTAAGGCAAAACTAAATATTTAGGTTTTGTCAGTATGGTTAATTTATTCCAGGCTATTAGCCTGTCATGGTTAAAATCAACACCTCGTTAACATCTTTATAATTGGCGCAAGTTCTTTCTTATGGTCATAACACACTGACCTGCGGAACCAAATGTATAACACCCCCTCTCAAGAGAGATTCACTTCTGGACCTTCCTATGGAACTCGAACCCGCCACAATTACCGACACTTGTTTAAATGTTCTGCCTGTTTTATAGGTTCCTCACATGTGGCCCGGCCGTAATAGTGTAATAGCCCTTCTGTAAGTGTAATAGTGTAATAGCCCTTCTGTATGTGTAATAGTGTAATAGCCCTTCTATAAGTGTAATAGTAATAGTGTAATATCCCTTCTTTAAGTGTAATAGCAATAGTGTAATAGCCCTTCTATAAGTGTAATAGTAATAGTGTAATATCCCTTCTTTAAGTGTAATAGTAATAGTGTAATATCCCTTCTTTAAGTGTAATAGTAATAGTGTCATAGCCCTTCTAACCCTGAATCTTGATTAAAGGTAAATATATTCCAGCCACACCATGTGGTGTCTTTGAGTGATAAGAAATACTTGCGTCCCAAGCGTCACAATATTTCCAGCGTAGGGGGCCTTTCTGACTAAGCCCCATGGACTCGGGTCCAAAGGAGTGCAGGGAGCAGGAATGGGGCGCCATTGGGAAGCCCCCTGGGTACCCCTCCGTTTGGGCCGTATGGGTTATGTGGAGAGGGAGGCACAGAACCAGACATTGAACGAGTCGGGTAATAAACACTTTAGAAACAAGATACGGGTTGGGAAGGAGGATGTACAATGTGTTGCCAATAATCCTGGAGAGGGGGTTAGGTGAGGGGAATTCAAGATGTGTGCATATGTGTGTGTGTTTGTGCGTCTGTGTGTTTGTGTGTGTGTTTGTGCGTGTGTGTGTGTGTGTCTGTGTGTGTGTTTGTGTGTGTGCGTGCGTGCGTTTGTGTTTCGGGATCTCAAGCTGTGCAATTACCAACTGAACAAGAAAACAGATGAAGTGTTCACATCTGTATTGAGCGGCACAGCTAAAGATGATCCGCTTATTCACTAACACAACTACAACAGAGATGACACAGTCAAACTTCAGTAGGTATTAATGATATATCTAACACAGTAAGAACACAGTCAGACCTCAGCAGGTATTACTGATATATCTAATACAATGAGGACACAGTCAGACCTCAGAAGGTATTACTGATATATCTAACACAGTAAGAACACAGTCAGACCTCAGCAGGTATTACTGATATATCTAACACAGTGAGGACACAGTCAGACCTCAGCAGGTATTACTGAGATATCTAACACAGTGAGGACACAGTCAGACCTCAGCAGGTATTACTGATATATCTAACACAGTAAGAACACAGTCAGACCTCAGCAGGTATTACTGATATAGCTAACACAGTAAGAACACAGTCAGACCTCAGCAGGTATTACTGATATATCTAACACACTGAGGACACAGTCAGTCTTCGGTAGGTATTACAAATATATCTGGCAACGTGGTCACTAAGCTGTGTGTTTGGTCTGGGAGTGTGTGCTTCTTCAGTGCTCATATTCATGTGTGTTTGCATACGGGTGTGTGTGTGTGTTGGATCCGGTATTGTGTGTGTGTGTGTTGAAACCGGTATTGTGTGTGTGTGTGTTTCATGCTGGATGTGGGTCGGTTACATGCAGCTCAGCTGTGACCCTGTTGTCCTGGTCCAGAGGCAGTGACCAGTTTGTCTCTCAGACTTTACCCAAATGCAATAACAAAAAGGTCCCCGTGCCCTAACAAATCCGCCGTTATCCGGTTCTAGTTTGGACCATGGCACTCAGCCGATGTCTAAGTAGCGAAGGAGATCCATTTATCCCCATGAAACTGATCTGATGGATGTGTTGCTGTGGAAGATGAGTCACTGGGTGCTAATTGCCGCGGCTAAAGAGATCCCAGAAATGTTTTGCTAATTGCCGCGGCTAAAGAGATCCCAGAAATGTTTTGCTAATTGCCGCAGCTAAAGAGATCCCAAAAATGTTTTGGAACTCGAGGGCAACCTACTGTAGCACACTGATACCAAACACAGCAGTTTCTGTTTGATTTAATATCAATAGGTTCTGGAGTACTGTCCATAAGACTGTGTGTTGTTTGTGTTCGAGGACTTGCGGGAAACAGTACTGTTTACACAATACACTATTTGTTGTAAGAAAGATTTGAAGGGAACTTAAACACCCTTATTTACAGAATATGCTGTATGTTGGTTTTCAGATTACAGCCCAGCTGTTGTTTGAGGCAGTCTATCGACGGAGTGATGGGAATTAATCACCGGTAATAATGAAAGGTCAGGATTTACAAACAAACATTTCTGTGATGCTATTGTGTGGTTAAATCAGGACAACTGTCCGTTTCTGGTGTTGGGCAGTTTGTCTGCCTCAAATCAACCTTTTCCCCTGTCATCTCTCTGACAGCTTCATGGGCTGCTTCTCAAAGGGGATCATGTCCTGTCCAGAATGAGTGCACTATTCAGGGAATAGGGTTCAATTTGGGCCGTGTTGACAGCATCTTAGTGTCAGGCCTGTATGTGTTCCCAGCTTCCGGTCGTCGTAGTCTGACACAATCACCATTTCTGGTTCGATTAAATTCATTCACTCCGTCACCGTTTGACAGCCAGACTTTTCTTTTCCCCTTTTCGAAATCTTTCTCTCTCTTTCTCTCTCTTTCTATCTCTCTTTCACTAGCTCTGTCTTTGCGTATCTCAGTTTTTTGTGTCTTTGCGTCTCTCACTTCCATCACGCCTCTTGACGAGGTAGAACCCATTCCAGATCCCTTTGATCTGATCCTCGTTAAGGACAACATTGGGGTTTCAGCGAAGACGAGTGGCTGGATGGTGAAGATGACGGCCACAGACACATAATATGATTAAAGTATTTACTGATACTACCAAGGGTGTCAAAGTGAATTCATACACTCACAACTTAATTCTGCTTTCTTCTCAGTGTGTAGGAACTAAGGTCCTGCTGAAATAGACTCAAATTCACTGATATGTCTTCTTCACTGAGGTGTTTGGTCGCTGACCTCTTATTCAGCAGATGTTTTATGCTTCTTCTTGGCGTTAGAGACATGCTTTATTGCATTGCTGGATTTCTCACCTCACATTGCAGCTCCCCTATCTATGACAACCATTAGAAAACATCAAAAGGCTTCTCAAATGAGTTTTGCAGATCTCTCACGCCCTTTACATCTCTCTCAGGCACTTGCTCTTCGCTTATAAGAGACCTTTTATAGTGATAATGTACTCTTTTTATCAGCTGCATTTAATATCTCCATCTGAACTACATAAAACACCTCATTTATCTAAATGCTGCGGGTGGGTGTGTGTGGATGGATGGGTGTGTATGTGTGTGGATGGATGTGTGGATGGATGGGTGTGTGTGTGTATGGATGGGTCGGTGGGTGGGTGGCTGTGTGGATCAGGGTGTGGGCGTGTGTGTGGGTGGACGTGGGTGTGTGTACATGCTTGTGTTTTTAGGTGTGTATGTGTGTATGTGCTTGCGTCTCTCTTCTTATCAGCCGTTCTCACTCATCCCTCTACTCACCCTCTACTCACCCTCTACTCATTCCTCTACTCATCCTTCTACTCATTCCTCTACTCATCCTTCTACTCATTCCTCTATTCATCCTTCTACTCATTCCTCTACTCATCCTCCTACTCACCCTCAACTCATTCCTCTACTCATCCCTCTAATCACCCTCTACTCACCCTCTACTCACCCTCTACTCATTCCTCTATTCATCCTTCTACTCATTCCTCTACTCATCCTTCTACTCACCATTTACTCATCCTCCTACTCACCCTCAACTCATCCCTCTACTCATCCCTCTAATCACCCTCTACTCACCCTCTAATCACCCTCTACTCACCCTCTAATCACCCTCTACTCACCCTCTAATCACCCTCTACTCACCCTCTAATCACCCTCTACTCACCCTCTAATCACCCTCTAATCACCCTCTACTCAATGCAGTTAAGGCCATTAATACCCCGGCAGCAGCCCATGGGATCTCTTTATGGCCTTTTAGGCATGCGTTTCCAGTTTTCCTGTCTAAATCTATGATGTATTCCTACTCGGGCTTTTATTATATTTCCTTTTCAGATACATTTTCATGATCTGAATCGTTCAGTGAGGTCTTTAACATCTTATCAAATTTGGGTTGAACAAAGTTGGATTCATCCCCTTATACAGGGCGGTAAGGTTACGTTTTTCTTTCCATTTTACAGTTTCTATTCGTTGTCTTCCAAGTTATTTCTGCAGGTTGCGAGAAGCTATATCAACATGACAGGAGCTGAATGAAATGTAAAGAAAAAATGAAAAACTTTGGTACTTTTGAATATAAACATTCTGGAATAAACTCAGTGCTGCATTTGGGTATGTTTCAAAGAGTTACATTTGTTATTTTGTGAAACTTTTTTTAAAAGAAAATGTGAATTAACATGTCATGTCTCAGAATAGATACAGTATATTTCTTAGGTCCACTTGGTTTTATGTTCTGCAGATTTGAGAAGAAAGCAAACATGATCTGCTGGGATGTTGGCCTGTTCCTGACTGGTCTGTAAGAGATTGTTCTATTAAAAGATAGCAGTGCTACTATTTCATTACCAATCGGGATAAATACAGTTGTTAAACTATAGTTGTAATACATTTACTTGATATTTATGATCATATTTATATGGGCAAGATCAATTTAAAACATTGTTATTTCACAATCCATCCAATCCTTTATATTCTCCTCTTGTGATTCAGTCACCTTATTTTGGGGGAGTTTTAAAGTTATTAAAACTCTCATAACGTTGGAATGGACTATGATGGAGACATTAGGTTTGGGCGATTTGTTTTTCTTTCACAGTATTATTTGACCCGATGCACACTATTTTTGGACACCCAATCGAAACCTTTTTACCTGAAACCACATCTACATCCTATTCATTTGACTGAGGTTCCCATGCATTTACACACGCTGTGTCGTGATACAGCCGACCAGTGGGGAGGGATGTGTAGGTCGTAATAACCAATTTCCACCTGCCCTGGCGAGGGGGGAAGACGTAACGGTGGGGTTTGTGGAGACGGGCTCTCGGTTGCCCAGGGAAACAATCGTTTCTAAGTTGCCACATTTGGTAGTTCCCCTACAAAATGTCTCTGACATGTTATACGCTGATATTGAATTGGTTTATAAGCTTCCAAAAAGTTAAGGTGAACTAAGGAGGCAAAACTAGTAGACTTCAGGGATTGTGAACTTTTTGTTTTATCCACAAAGAGCTGCAGCAATTGCAGATCGTCCCTTTAACAGATATATATGTTGACCAGGTTAGAACTGACTTCAGGTGAGCCTGTCCTGATGGATCTCACTACTGGACAGGACCTTGCTTCACTGTCTAAATCCTATTGAGCTGAAAATATATGCACCGGCACTCTGAATGTTTGCTCGAAGAATCTATTATTTATTTGGTAGACCTAAGCATTTAGTCAGATGCCTTCATGATTTTCGTGACAGCATTCTTTTCTTCTCACCATTAACGGCACATGTTATTGAGCTGGCAGACATTGTGTGTAAATAACTCAGAATAAGGGTTAACAGCTAAACCGTCCATAAGTAATGGAACAGTGATTGGAGTGAGAGGGCTCTTATAGGCTGAAATAGTCGTCCTATTGTCCCTTGGTTGTAAGGATTGATAAGGAGGCAATTATTGGTTCGACCTGAGTTTTACGGCCGGTCATGAATCATAGAGTGTTGGGTGTGGCGCCCACG
The DNA here is from genome assembly GCA_016801125.1 of Novumbra hubbsi. Classification (NCBI taxonomy): domain Eukaryota; kingdom Metazoa; phylum Chordata; class Actinopteri; order Esociformes; family Umbridae; genus Novumbra; species Novumbra hubbsi. Next base: position 40,024 of record JACXGK010001525.1, on the reverse strand, counting down.
TCCATTTGTAAGGTACGCTATTGAGGTTAGCGTGAGGTTATGGTTAAGTTTAGGGTAATAGCTGGGGTTACGGTAAGGGTTATAGCTAGGGTTATATCTAGGGTTACGGTAAGGGTTATAGCTAGGGTTGCGGTAAGGGATATATCTAGGGTTACGGTAAGGGTTATAGTTTGGGTTATAGCTAGGGTTACGGTACGGGTTCTCGCTTGGGTTCTAGCTAGAGTTAAGTTAAGGGTTAGAATGGGAAAATTGAGTTCTCGGACAGTGTTAGGTTGTGCAAAACAATAAAAAGACACAGATCTTGTGTGTGTGTGTGTGTGTGAGACAATACGCCTCAGGCTTTGCAGGGAGCCGCCAGGTTTAATGGCCGCTGGCGCATTCGTATGCTGTGTGCGTAGCTACGCTAAAGGCCTTTTAAGTGTGTTGCTGGTGAGGTGTCATCAACACCTCCTCACCGAACAGTAACGGGGCCAAACAGTGGAGTGCCAATAAAGAGGGAGGTGCTGTTGTGGCGCCTGGGTTGCTGCTCCAGTCCTCCAAGGTCACGGTTAATGGCTGACCTCGCCGGGAGTTTCCCTGAGTTAGCAGGACTGTCAACGTGTGGTGCATCCTCCACCGCTGGTGGAACAGCATGTTGTGAAACACCATTAAACACCCAACGTGTGGTGCATCCTCGACCGCTGGTGGAACAGCATGTTGTGAAACACCCTTAAACACCCAACGTGTGGTGCATCCTCGACCGCTGGTGGAACAGCATGTTGTGAAACACCCTTAAACACCCAACGTGTGGTGCATCCTCGACCGCTGGTGGAACAGCATGTTGTGAAACACCCTTAAACACCCAACGTGTGGTGCATCCTCGACCGCTGTTGGAACAGCATGTTGTTAAACACCACCCTTGTTGTCTGTCTTTCTAACGTCCCACTGTTAGGGTTATGATTAGGATTAGGGTTAGAATTAGGGTTAGGATTAGGGTTAGGATGACCCCTGTCATCAGGGAATATCATTGTCATGAAGGGGTGTACCTGGTCTGCAACAGTGTTTAGGTAGGTGGCAAATGTCAACATGAATGACCTCCCACAATGCACCCTGGTGCCATCCCTCCCCCAGTTAACCGCGCCTAGTCATGTGGCCATAACAATTTGTCTCTTGTCAAAGTTGTTCAAGTCATTAATCCTGACCATTTCTTCTGCATCCAACACATTGACTATAAGAACAAAATGTTTGCTTACCACCTAATGTACCCGGACCTTGACATGTGCCCTTGTTAGATGATGATCAACCTTGTTCACTTTTCCAGTGTGTGGTCATAATGTTTTGCCTCACAGTCTTCAAAGAATCCCTTTTAAATGTCTCCTTTAAAAATACATTGGAGAATGCTTTGGGGTTGAATCTTCTGGGGATACGGTAGATCTTCAAACGGTCAATTCAGTAACATTTAAAACAGGATCTTTGAAACATGTTCTTCGTTTTTTACTTGAACTTTTTTATTCCCACTAGGAACCCACTAGGAACCCACTAGGAACCTTTTTGTTTTAGAGCGTGGTCTGTGCTAAGGCAGTATCCCAGACAACGCCTACTCATTTATTCCTTTGAAGGTAATGTATATACCATTAGCTTGGAGGAGCTGACACAGCTTTGCAAATAGTATAGGGCATCTTCTAAGTGCAAGGCCTTCTTCTGTGAGCACCCTATTCTAAGGATGTGCTCCAAATGTTTCCCTAGTGTGACTTTCTGAACCAAGGCCCAGATCCAGATGAAAGTGGTCCACTAAATAGGGAGTATGGTGCAATTTGGGACAGATGATACTGATGTAAGTATGATCTGCATAAACTAAACCGGCGGGGCTTCTCCTGTGCCGACCAAGTACCTGCTGGTGTGACCGTAATGAACTCTTCGGAATGCTCTGTGGAATCTTCTAAATAAACAGCCGGCTCAAATGTTAGCCTTGGTATAAATTAGCATTCATTCCGTCTCGAGGCCTCCATACACCGCCTCCCTGATGATCACACAATTAACTGAAACCGGACACTTAATAATTGGACACCTAATTGAACTTCCTGTTGTATAAACAAAGCTGCTTTATTTAAACTGACACTGCGTGGGTTCTAAATCCCAAACTAAGGTATAGTTTACTGGGCCTTAGGGCTACGGTGGGAAGTAGTGAACTATCTGGATTAGAATGCCATTTAGGACATAGTGCCGGTTTCCTCTGAACAAGGTAGGCGTTCCTTGCTTCGTTGGAGTTGAGAGAAGTTATTGAAGCCGTCTTTTTTTGATTGATAAATGATTGATGAGCGGTTAGATTGATTGAGTGGTTGTTTTGGTTACCAGACAAGCACAGGAAACCAAGGTGGCCTTTCCCCGATTCAGGTTTGTATTTTCCACTTAAGGGTCTTTTGACCAATCTGATTTGTTCGGTGGAAACAAATCTATGGGATTGATCTTAAAGACCAATTAGTGGGAATGTATCTGAAATGGGCTGCTTGTGTGTGTGTGTATGTATGAGTCTTTGCAAGTAGGCCTGTGTGTGTGCATTTGCACATGTTGTGCGAGCGTGTGTCTGTGTGTGTGTGTGGTTGACGTGTGCGTCCCCACACATGTGCTTGTACATGTGTGTCTGTGTGTGTGTGTGTGTGGTTGACGTGTGCGTCCCCACACTTGTGCTTGTACATGTGTCTGTGTGTGTGGTTGACGTGTGAGTACCCACACGTGTGCTTGTAGATGTGTCTGTGTGTGTGTGTGTGGTTGACGTGTGCGTCCCCACACGTGTGCTTGTACATGTGTCTGTGTGTGTGGTTGACGTGTGCATCCCCACACGTGTGCTTGTAGATGTGTGTGTGTGAACGCTGCCACTCTAGCTGTTGAGTCTCTGAAAGTCTGCTAAATAACTCAAATGTGAGATGCAAATGAAGCCTTGCATATTTTATAGCCTGCAACCAATACAGGATTGCCTGAGGACATAATGGATTAGCATCTGATGTGTGTTTTACATCAACAATATTGAGAGCATCTCTGCCCATAAGTAAGCCTGTTTTTCAAAGAGGTTGTGTTCAAAAAGTTTTTCTCTGCCTGTTTTCGTGGTCCAAGTCGCACCCTGTCTAGAGTGCACCTCTTTTGCCCCACCCCCGCCCTTAATGTATGTGCCCTTTGTCAAAGGTAGAGCTCTGTAGAGGGGAGAGGGACCCATTTGGTAAGCAGGCGTTGACGTGACTGTGCCTTTGTGCGTCTTAGGCCTCTGTCCATCTCAAACGAACCCTCTAGAGGCCACATGCCCACTTGTTGTGAATGTGTACCTCTAATGTGCAGATTCACCCAATGTGCACAGCTACTCTGGAAGGCCCCAGAACGGATGGCGGCTCTTCCTTTAAACTCACGGCTGCTGTTGCAGGAAATATCCTGCACACGGTGAGAAGCGCAAGGGCGGCTATGTATATGAGGTTTTGGAAAGGGCTTGTTGAGTTTGAAATGTAAAATGAACACATTTCAGAAATAATAATTGCCACGATAACTCGCGGTTCCTGTTGTTTCAGGGTTCTCTCGTTGCCGTGGGACGTCTAAAATGTTGATCCTCCTACATCTATATCTCATTATACTGTTCAGTCTCACAGGTTCACTGACGGATCTCAACAGGCTTGATGCACTGCTTTGGAAGCTTTGTCTCATCGTAGGGAATGGCACTGTGGCCCTGGATATTAGCATTTATATCCCATAGAAACGGGTTCCCAAGTCAGGGAACAGACAATGTGATGGAGCTGGTACAGGTCCCTGAATCTGCCTCCACTTTACCTTCTGTATATGTCGTAAGGCTTCACCGTTGTCACTCAGCTCCGTTGTTGCGTCATTTCGACGTTGTGAAGACACCATTGCTGCCATATCCACACTGAAAATCGTGAGAATGTCATTGTTTAGAATGACTTCATGCTATTCAGTGCATTTGATAAACAAAAGACTTTGACTTTGAAACCGAGCACGGGGGGAGAATATGTGGAGTGTTATTTTGGCTGTAGGTAGTTGCATTCATGAATACACACACATGCAAACACACTCACACACACACACGGACGTGTATGCATGCAGACCTATCATGGCCTGCAGGTCAGTCAAATCTCCCCATGGTCACTTCTGTAATTATATGCCTGTATTAGCAGCCAGGAGTCTTATAGAAATACAATTCGTCTTCAAGACAGCGATGACAGACACACACACACAGACACACTCACAGAGGCATAATGGGTGAGGCTTCCTTGTGTCGTACAGAACCCTGGAGATGGAAGTCAAGTGCTTTATTATAAACCCAGACCACAGGCCAAGAAACACATCTCTCTCTCTTTATCTCGCTCCTTTATAAACCCAGACCACAGGCTAGGACAGACATCTCTATATATATAACTTGTTGCATTATAAACCCACACCCCAGGCTGACAGACATCTTTCTCTCTTTTTTTATAAACCCAGACCACAGGCTAAGGCACATCTCACTTTATGTCTCTTGTTCCTTTATAAACCCAAACCAGAGGTTAAGGCACATCTCTCTTTATTTCTCTTGTTCCTTTATAAACCCAAACCAGAGGCTAAGACACATCTCTCTCTATTTCTGTTGTCCTTTATAAACCCAAACCAGAGGCTAAGACACATCTCTCTCTATTTCTCTTGTTCCTTTATAAACTCAAACCACAAGCTAAGACAAACATTTATTTCCTCTCTATCTTTCTATTATTAACCCAGACCACAGACAAACATCTCTCTCTCTTTCTCTCTCTCCCTCTCTCACCTCTCTCTCTCTCACCTCTCTCTCTCTTCCTTTCTCTCTCTCTTTCTCTCTCTCCATCTCCACCTTCTTTCCTCTCATCTTTCTTTTTTTCAGATGAATGCATGTAATGTCCATCAGAAGACTGAGTTCTTTTTTGTCTCATCCTCTCTAATAGAGTTTGAGGAGTTATTGAGTTAATGGCATCACCGCTGTGCTGTGTGAAGATAAGAACTCCATTATCTCCCGGCACAGTGGAGTTGGAGTGTCAGTGTGTGTGTGTATGTTTGTGTGTGCATGCACACGCATTGGTTTGCACCCAGTCTTTCTAGATACATTTTCAATAATTTAACTGTCACGGCCTTGAATTGTTCTGGTTGTTCTTTCCTCATCTTGGTCTTGGTTGTGGACCCCGGTGATTTGGTACCATGGTACATTATTCGGTCTTGGTATCAGTATGAACGGTATTTCTTGGTCATGATAGCTGTCACGTCATCGAATTATTGGTTGTTGATGCTCTGCTACTGTTGAACATGCTCATACATAGACACCTTCCAAGAACATACTCATATAAACACACTCCTGGTACACACTCATATAAACACACTCTCCTGGAACACACTTATATAAACACACTCTCCTGGAACATACTCATATAAACACACTCTCCAGGAACATACTCATATAAACACACTCTCCAGGAATATACTCATATAAACATGCTCTCCAGGAACATACTCATATAAACACTCTCCTGGAACATACTCATATAAACACACTCTCCTGGAACACACTCATATAAACACACTCTCCAGGAACATACTCATATAAACACACTCTCCAGGAACATACTCATATAAACACGCTCTCCGGGAACATACTCATATAAACACTATCCTGGAACATACTCATATAAACACTCTCCAGGAACATACTCATATAAACACTCTCCTGGAACATACTCATATAAACACTCTCCTGGAACACACTCATATAAACACTCTCCAGGAACATACTCATATAAACACTCTCCTGGAACATACTCATATAAACACTCTCCTGGAGCACACTCATATAAACACTCTCCAGGAACATACTCATATAAACACACTCTCCCGGAATATATTCATTTAAACACGTTCTCCTATAGACTGGAGATGTGCACCCTATCCTCTAATTATATAGTGCACTTATTATCACCATGTTTACACTGGTTATATGTTCAAGTAACACTTGGTATGTTCACTGTCTCAGTGCTGGAGAGAGTTTTGCCCACGGTATTCAGAGCAGACACAACAAGGCTTGTTGTCTTAAGGGTAGTTCAAGCACAAGGTCACATCTTGGAATACTTGTCCTCTATCATTCTCTAGATGGTAGATGGAAAAGTCCAGTGACCTGCTCTCTAAAAGGGTAAAGTGAAAATAAAGATTATGTATTCTTGTAGGGTCATAAAAGTATTGATTTCTTTTCAACAATTTCTTAAAACATTTTCGTGCAGTAGTTTATGTCCATCCATTTAAATACAAAGTGGCAACTTCTGCATCTTTAGGTAAAAAAAGAGAATGTTAAGGATTAAAAACATGATATCTCTGACTCTGAGGTCATGTGGATCCTTCTGCCTGAAGAAAGGATTATCTGTTATCTGTTCTATGTTTTGTTGTTTCGAAAGAGGAAGAATATCTATCAGAACTGAATGACATCACAAACCCTCCTTCCTCCACCCCTGTTGTGCAGAGTTGTTTTCACACTCCCCCTGATGAGGCCTGATTGGAGGCCGGTGTGCCTCGTCAGGGGGTGGCAGCCAAGCTGTATTCCAGGGCTCCTTCTCGCAGCTCCGGGCCAAGCGGTTCTCCCTGGTACGTTGGCCCAACGCTGACACAAGGGTGGGTGTGTTTGTGCTGCACAGTATATATCTTATGTATATCTTATGTTCATACAGTTATCAACATTGTACGATAGCTGGAACCCCTAACCCTGTTAACCTCGCCTGGCGTAACACAGGTACTGTGGATACAACTGGAGCAGTGTGACATTTAACAGAGGCCTCCGCCCGAGTCCACACACACAACCGCGGTACGCATATAGTACGTTCTAATAAAGGGTGATCCGAACGGAGTCACATCCGCCGTTCCGGAGTGCTTTGCTCCCCCGGCTGAGCTGCGGAGAGCCGACAAGGCAGTGTCACTGTGCCGGTAATGACTCATCCAACCAGCAGCCTGGAGGGTAGCTTTGGATGCTGAGTGGGGCTGTGGAGGTTGATCGCTGAGTGAGAAGTCTTCTTTTGGCTCTGGGAAATCTGACAGCGTTGGTGCCTCTAGCAGGTCACTGTGATCTCCGTGGTGCAGTACTCCGTCGACGAACGCCCTCACACACACACACACACACACCCGCTGACACACACACACACCCCCCACCCACCGACACCCTCTGAGATGCGCTACCACAGAGACACACACACGCGCTGAGACAGATATAGACGCAGACTTGCCCCCAGAAAACAACGGTGCCTGCGAATAATTCACTGTCTTGATTGCTGTGTCAACAGGCTGCACTGACTGGATGAAGAAGAGACAGGCCAGAAAGTACTTTACATTCAATTTGTTTTGTTTGCATTTGTATTTTTCTCTCTGTGATATCAAATTTTTTTCTCTCAATCCATGTGCCTTTTTGTTTACTATGAAGCAATATTGGATATCTGATGATTTGACATTGAGGTGAATCCCAAACCCTGAGGTGAATTCAAACAATCCAAATGTTCACGTCCAAATGTGTGGACAGTGCAGAAAATGACCTGTTGACTTTTCAGTGTGTGAGCTAAATCTTATGTTCTGACAGGGGCCCCCGTCTGACATTTCCCCAAACTTCCAATACAGTGCACCACTTTGGATCAGAGCCCTATGGGCCGGGTCAAATGCAGAGCCCTGTGGGCCGAGTCAAATGCAGAGCCCTATGGGCCGGGTCAAAAGCAGAGCCCTATGGGCCGGGTCAATTGCAGAGCCCTATGGGCCGGGTCAAATGCAGAGCCCTATGGGCCGGGTCAAAAGCCGGGCACTATTCAGAATAGTGTGCTGTTTGAGCGGCAGGCCGACAGTCTCCTCTAGTGCCCACCCACACAGCCTACAGCAGGCCAACACTCAGTCCCCAAACGCTTTGAAGTTTACTTCCAAACATCAAACAAGCTCAGTCTGAAAAAAAGAAATGTTTCCAGTCCTTTTCTCCTCACATTCCCTTTGTTTTTAATGGTCACAGCGAGTTCAAATCTCAACATGCAGCTGCTCCTATTTGCATACACTGGCAGAACACGGAGGTGAAGTTGACGGCGTTACGTCGTGAAGTGAGCTACATCTCGGTTTGAAATGCCATAGCCGCTTGAGAACGTGTGGCCAATGGCGCCCTCTTCTCCTACGTGGGGCACTACTTCTGCCCAAACGTAGTGTGGCACGAAGAATAACAGGCTGCCATTCTGGACGCACGCAGAGAGTCTTTACCGCAGGCCTGCTTTGTGAGAAAGTATTCAGTAATGACAGCCTTAGAGGTTTGAGAAGTTAAAAAGGCTTTTATGCTTGGTGGAAATGTGTCTCGGCTGTGGTGACAGGTGACAGGGACAGAGAGAGGTTTGTCTACGGGACTCCGGCCCGAAAAGTGTTCAATAATTCATCCCGGCTGGGAGTGGGTCGAGGCAGTGGGAAGCGGTGCCGGTGCCGAACGGGTCCGCTGGGATAAGGGCTGTGGTTAACTACTGCTGGATTAGGTATTGGTGATAATTTAGGTCATCCGTTTCGTGACATTTTTTTCCTCATCCCTCTCCGCTCCTTGGTACATGCATTCAATAATTTAGCCTAGAGAGGAGGTCCTGGTTCCGGCAACAGCCCGTCGGATAAATAAGTCATTATTGGACACAATATCCATCCTCGACTCTCTTGGACTCAGTGTGAGGTGAAGTGTGAGGCTTAGGATGAGGTGATGTGTGAGGCTTAGGAAGTCCTGGGCGTCGTGGCAGATCATCAGCGGGACGACGGATGTCTCAGCTGATACCGATCCTCTGAACTTTATCCTTCCTTGACACTGATTGATTACATGTCATTCTTGGGAAAACTTGCCGCTTATTAACGGTGACGCCAGAGAGTCAGGACTGAGGTGTTGTCAGCAGGAGTGACATGTTGTTACAGAATCCCTAATTGGTGTTGGTGACCTAACTTAGTAGACGCGGAAGAAATGCCCAAGCAGAAACCTCAGGAGTTTTCAGAATAAAAGTTTAGGTTTCAAGCTATTGGTTTTTCACATCCCACTGTTCCCTTAAAATATTCACTAGGTACAGTAAACCTACTATGGATCTGAGCTTTATAGACAGTTTAGGAATGTAATGTCATAGTTCATCGGCCTGAGAGCCGAACCCTAACCCTGACCTGCCAGAGGCACCAACATTGTCATCAACAGCATTTGCACACGGTATGTTTTCAGCTTTATCAAGTACAAACCTGCATGTAACAATCTAGCCGTGTAGCTTTTCCTTGTGTGCCCTTAAATGTTACAATTTGAACTTTGAAATGTTCAACGCCGGACCTGACTGTTCGTCCTCGTGCTCCATGTTTTTTTATTCGGAAATATATTGATTGTAACGTTGGCGTTCCTGATTCTCATGGAAAGGGTTTGCTATCTCCCTGTTCGCTATCTCCACGTTTGCTATCTCCCTGTTCGCTATCTCCACGTTTGCTATCTCCCTGTTCGCTATCTCCACGTTTGTCTCTGTCCACAGACCAGCCACGTGCGTCACGGCTCATTCTCGCCAAACAAGCATCTGGCGTTGTGGCCTGTAAACTCCATCTGTGACTCACCTGTCAGGGCTCATTGGTCCAGTAGTTTTGGTCCAATCAATCAGTGCTTCTACAAAACACCCAGCCTGAAACCAAAGGAGCAAGCACAGTGGCTAGGTAAAACTCCCTAAAAGTGGTCAAAATATAGTACGAAACATAGAGAGGAACCAGGCTTAGAGGGATGACCCGTCCTCTTCTGGCTGAGCCGAGTGAACATTTTAAGAGTACAAATTGTAATAAGTGTCACTCTGCTGAGGCCGGCAAGCCACCGAGTCTTCCTGTCTTTATATTTGTTTTTGGAGGAGAGACGTCTTTCTTCCAGACCTCCCACCTGGACCAGTCTCTATCTCACTGTAGACTCATGCACTTCAACATTAACTGTGGGCCTGTAAAACCCTTGATGTTACCCTGGGATTGTTAGAAAGGGGGTGCCTAACACTAGCATCAGTGCTGCAGCTTGCCCCTTCCGGCCCAGGAAGCTGGCTGAATGTGTCAAGTCATCCTTAGATTTCTGTACATGTGAGTTAGAGGGGCTTTCTGTAATTAAGCTCCTAATTGTTCAGTGTAAGGAGCTGGTTGTACTGACATATGAGTTAGAGGGACTTTCTGTTATTAAGATACTGCTTGTGAAAAGAGCTGGTCGTATAGACACGTTTAAGTTTCAAGGGAGCGACTTTGGAGGGACTTTATAGGCAGAAAAAAAGGATTTAGCTGTGTGGATGAGTTTAATGTTTCTATAATTATATATCAAAAGACAATCTTTTCAGAGGAGGGAGACACTCTTTTTATCTCAGGGTGGACATTGTCATTTGGTAGCCACCCATCGACTCTCCAGTCCAGCTCTAAATGTTGCTATTGCAATGGATCCTTACAGAAACACAAAGGACACAAATCTGAAAGCTGCTTAATAAAGGGCCAGATTTGGCTGAATTCACTGATAGCTTGCGCTTTTGAAGTTACCCAAGGACGTCTATGAATGATTGGGATATGTGGCCTGTGTCTGGGTTAAGCCAACTGCTTTAGATTACGTGGCCTATTGAGGGTTAGAGTTTTAGACTTAAGTCTGACCCTGCTGGAATCATAATTATCCTTTGCCGGGAGATGATCTGTTATCACCGTGGATCAATGTGGAAGAATACCTCTGAAGTAGCCAGCTGATGCAAAATTGTGCCGTGCTGTGTAAATATGCAAAGCGGTTTGATGGACCTTGTTATTGAAGTGTCTGAAAGCCTGTGTCCACTCTGCCCTTTTCCAGTTCTTTAGAAGATGTCAGTATAAAAAATTGCAAATAGTTCATCAAGCTGTACAGTTCTGCCCGTCGTAGAGGGAGGACACCTTTCACTGCCTCCTTGGTGTGGGTTGAAAGAAGCCTGAAAACAATTCTGACATGTCAAAGATATCCATGTCATATGGACCAGATGCATTGGCAGACCATGAGACCCATGCAAGTAAGGTCAAAATAATGCCAAAAATAATTTAGTTTGATCTCTCAAATATTAGCTTTAATTGCACTTTTTCATTGCGTTTAACCTCATTACATTTCTTAAACTTTACCCTCCAAAACTATTTAATTAATTAATAAAGAAGCTGGCTTGGCTGAATTAGAACTGACACTCGCCGAGTCTGGCTTTAAACGGTTTAGCTGTTTTCCAGAACGCGGGTCGATGCCTAGATTACTGACTCCCTTCCGCGGCCAGGATTTAGCGTCATGTATCAGCTCAATGCTGGATAAGTCATAAGGCCCCTGTGTTTGTGCACGCTCGGGTGTGTGTGAGAGTGAATGTATGGTCGCGTGTGTGTGTGGTCTCCCGCTGCTGGGTGTATGTGTGTGGTCTCCCGCTGCCGCGTGTGTGTGTGTGGTCTCCCGCTGCCGGGTGTGTCAGCTGTGGTAATGTTGGCGCTTGAGCCCCCCCCCCCTCTGCGTGGTCAAATCAAACACGTTCAGAGGCGATGAGCTCCCTGTTGGGTCCTGCAGCCCCTTCGTCATGCAGTCAGTTGTCCTCCATTCAAGAGCATGCAGTGCCCTCATCCCTCATCCCGGGGACCTCATCCCCTTATCCTGGGGACATCATCCCTCATCCTCGGGACCACATCCCTCATCCTGGGGACCACATCAGAGATTGGCAACATCGAAAGCGCGAGGCAGACCATGTTCTTCAAACGATTGTGCAGCTTGGAAATTGAAGTAAATAACTTTGGATGGCAGTGTTTTGTTTGTCATATTAGAACGGTCTTCCTAATCAAGACAAATCAGCTTTTTGATTTGTTTTCCTAGACACGACATTAACAAGCCTCTCAACTTGCTCATAACTAAATACAATCTAGTTTACTCCTGTAGAGAAAGGCATTTATTTTTTATCTATCTACTGCGGTAACAGTGGAAGTGGCTTAACAAAAACTGCATAAGCCCCCAGTGATGTCAGTGCTTTTTCCCACAAAAGGTAAAATTATGTAAAATAGAACAATATGCTTACTTGTGTTCACCCACAACGCACCTCGGTTAACTAGGTTAAACTCACCTACTGACTCGGTCTTGTTATGTCAGAAAACTGTAGCCGAGGAAGACTGTCAGAGAGAACACCCTCTTCCTCTTGTGCCCCAGGCCATTTCTTCTTGTCTTCCTACTCTTAAGACAGGTTGACTGTTTAGCACAATGCATCCTGTGGGCTCAGGCTGGAGAGAGAAAGCATTGTCCGGTCCTACACTCTCTGCTCACCTCATACCTCCAGGGATCGCTTACCTCCGTGCACGTCTGTCTGGGAGGCTACAGTTTATGTTTTTGAGCCGTGGTTCAAGAGCACAACATCTTCCCAGCTTTGTAATCCCAGCCTCTCTTTGACTCTCTAGTCAGCTCAGCCTCGGCTCTTCAGGCTTTGTCTCCACTCTGTTTGACTCTCTAGTCAGCTCACCCTCGGCTCTTCAGGCTTTGTCTCCACTCTATTTGACTCTCTAGTCAGCTCACCCTCGGCTCTTCAGGCTTTGTCTCCACTCTATTTGACTCTCTAGTCAGCTCACCCTCGGCTCTTCAGGCTTTGTCTCCACTCTATTTGACTCTCTAGTCAGCTCACCCTCGGCTCTTCAGGCTTTGTCTCCACTCTGTTTGACTCTCTAGTCAGCTCACCCTCGGCTCTTCAGGCTTTGTCTCCACTCTGTTTGACTCTCTAGTCAGCTCACCCTCATCTCTTCAGGCTTTGCTCAGCTTATCGTACATCCACTGGATTGCGTGTGTAAGCTGTTGGTGTGTAATTGTGTGTGTGTGTGTTTTTTGGGTAAAACATATAGTTAGGGGATAGTGTTAAGATTGGGTTTGGTTTAGAACATACTGGATTGGTTTCAAGTTGGGGTTATGATTTATGTATAAAGATGATGTTAAGTGTTAAGATTGGGTTCGGTTTAGAACATACTGGGTTGGTTTCAAATTGGGGTTATGGTTTCTGTATAAAGATGATTGATGTTTAGGTTAGGGTAAGGGTTAGGGTTAGGGAATAGGGAATGTGTTCTGGGTCAAGCTTAGGTACTATGGCCCCAGAAGGGTTGTGGGTGTGTGCATACATGTTTATTTGTGTATAAGGATGTGTATCTATCTGTATTTGTGTGTATGTCTGTGCCTCCGTGTGTGTTTTGTCTGTGTGTGTTTATTTGAGTGTTTTGTTTTTGTGTTTTTTTGTCTGCCTGTGTGTTTTCTCTTTGTGTGTGTGTATATAGGAACACCTAGTATGTCCTAGTTTTCTTATCTCCAGGCCTTGTCTCTCTGCGGCAGTCTGGAGACATAGCCTACTAGCTCTTAGCACTGGAGTTTGGATTCTCTCTCTCTCCATCTCCCTCTCTCAGTCTAGGGACGGATTAGCCTCCAGCTTTTACCACCAGTCCAGGCTGGACTTAGTTGTGCTTGTCATAATTTAAACCCTGAATCCATCCAATAGCTTAGCTACTTCCTACTTCCTGCACTAGAACTACCAGGCCGTGCAATAGGTCTTAGCATCGCATCTACCTGGCCTGTTTGTCATGTAATATGAGTGCGTTGATGTCCAAACTGTGACAGAACCCTGTTTCCCATGAGGACACTGGTCAGACGTTGTCCTGTATATTGGAATGGGTACATTGGGGTGGCAGCGAAGCCTGGTGTTTGGAGCATCTGATCAGTGAACCAAAGGTTGATAAAATCCCGAGCCTACAAGGTAAATCATTTGTCCTTGTGTCCTTGAGCAAGGCAGCAACCCCATTGATTTAGGTTGTAAATATGCATTACAAGCCACATTTACCTTTAAAATAACAGCAGAAACACAGTGGATAGTGTGTGTGTGTCGCTTAGAACATCTAGTAGCTCCATTCTGAAACAGAACATTTTGTTTTGTAATCCAGAGTTATGACTAGACTGTGAAATAAGTGATCATCACCCAGACCATTTTCCGGTCCAGAGAGTACCAGGTCCCGTCGTTGGGTAATTGAAAAGTAAGGAAAAAACTCTCTCGCACACAATCATTGCTCTAGTTTAAGCTACACAATTTTAATGGGTGGAGCAGAAAAGCACCTGGACGAATCTGCCCTGTGAAAGCAAGTCTATTATGCAGATTAAATTTTTTCCATAAATTCCAGGCCTGTACTCAAAAAGAATAAATACTTTACTGCTCCCCCTTTCCAAACACACCAGCTCAAAAAAGGGATCACTGAAATCACACATCGGTTCTCACTGAATTAAATATATCAAAGATCAACATTTTTACTGAATGTTGTGTAATTTAGAATGACACACCCAAATCACCAACCGATTGAAGGCAGGATTCAAACTCACACTGAAAATGGCTGTTCCAACTTAAGTAAATTCAATCACGGATTCATAGTGGGACTTGTGTGTATGGCCCACTTCCAACAACGTTCCTGTTGACGTGCTTGGGAATGTCCTCCCGGACCTGGATCCTGCACACTCTGTAGCACTACCTGGCCGTGTTGGATACACCGAGTCCCAGAGGTTCTCCATTGAATCCGGGTCTGGGGAACGTAGTGACGAGGTGTGACAAGGACACTAGAAAAACGCAAAACTAGAGAAGAATCACTCAGGACAGATAAAGCGAGAACATTTGTCTGTGGCCACCACCTGCACCCTATTCCCTTTCTAGGGCACTATTTTTAGCAGAGCTGTATAGGCCCTGGTTTAAACTAGAGCCCTAGATATATGTGACAAGCTTAAGGAAATTCAGAGACTGTATTTAAAATAGCCCTGCTCGGAGTGTGGAAGTCACAAGCCTTACTGTCAGCAGAAAACTACTAGAAATTAGAGGCAAAATGTTGTATTAATTTCCCATCTGTGGTGGGTTTAATACCTGTCAAAATGACTGTGTGGTGGGTGGTGTGTGTGTGTATGTCTGGCACAAGGGTATGTGTGTGTGGTGTGGGAGTGTGTATCTTTTTAGGTGTGTTTGTGTGAATGTGTGCACCTGTCCGCCTGTGTGTACCAGACTCACATTGTGGTCGAGATCAGATTCAATCAGATCCAGTTTAGGATCTGGCTTTTCTGCCACCAGCATCTGTTGTCAATTTCCAGAAATGGTTGGAGTTGGACCAATATGTGACTGGAATCTGTGTGTATGTGTGTGTGTTTGTGTGTGTGTGTAGAATCAATCCATCATTAACTTCTATAAAAATGAATATGCTCTTGAAACACAGCAAAATTTAATTGAACCACCGTAAGATGTCATCAGTGTACTTCTTTAACAGCCTCATATCCTCTAGGACAAATGTTAAAAATAATCATTCTTACATGTGCTTCGGTAATATAAAATCTTATGTCACCTTCAGATACATCAAGAGGCTATACAATCTTCCAGTACCGTAAAAAAATGTATGAAACACATAGCCAGAACACCTCAAGGTGAGCACCAAACCCTTTAACAAACATCATCCTTCTGCAGAGGATAATGAAACAATGAAAGGACCTCAACATCTACTTCCTACCATGACCGCTAGGACCTGCACACCTTTCCTCATCACCCCGGGATACACTGTCATCGTCCTCCACCTCTGTCACCAGTCTCCCCCCCCTCTGTCCCCCTTATCCGTGCATCTGTTCAGGTTTTAACTAGTTCCAGAGACAGCAGCTATGCCTCCCAGAGGGCACACCAGACACACAGTAACACACATCCAACTAAATAAAGACTTGACAAGGTACATGAAAATATTGACACAATTTCAGTTACGATTATTAAATCGTAATGTGTCGTTGTCATTTCTGGTACGCTAGCGAGGTGTGTTTGTGCCGTTAGTGTTTTGTCCCCATTACGTTATCTAAAGATATCTGTTCTGTTTTCCTGGATGAGTTGTGTTGGAAGGCGATACCTGGTGATCTCTTTAAGCGACTGTGCATTTTGCACTGCGGAAGACAACCACCGTGTCACCCATGGCGACCGTGTCATCCATGACGACCGTGTCATCCCTGCCCTGACAACAGACATTCCTTCCTGCCTCCTGGACTCGGTTCCATGTTGCTCAACAAATGCGTTTCTCTTGTGTTTCATGTGCTGCAACCCATGCTGTCCTCTCCGCTCTCCCATTGGTTGAACCCAGGTAAGTCATGTTGCACCTTTTTTAAGAGTTTTTTTTGTTTGTCACAATGGCGGTTGACAGGGAAGCAGTGTGTGTGTGTGTGACGTTTTCGTCTGTTAAGAATCTGCCTCTTGGTTGGAAGCTGAATCTGATTGCTGTTCCTGGGATGTGTATTGTGGCTTCTCAAGTGTCCTGAGATAGAAGATAAAGGATTGGGCTGAAACAGACTGTGGAGGATAAAACGGAGGATAAATTACTGAATTGAGGATTGGACTGGAGACAGACAGTAAAGGATTGGGCTGAGATAGACAGTAGAGGATGAAACAGAGATAGATGAATTACTGAACTGAGGATTGGACTTAGATAAACTGTAGAGTATTAGACTGAGATAAACTGTAGAGTATTTGACAGTAGAGTATTAGACTGAGTCAGTAGCGTGTTAAACTGAGATAGACTAACTGGCCCTGTCCCAGTAGGTTGCGACTAAAAGGATTCTGTTTCTCATCAAAAAAATATTAGAATCAGATTAGGGTTGGAGAGAACTCCTCCAGGAGGGTAGATATCACGGAACAGTACGTTTATTTGCGACACAATCCAGAGGATCCTGTTTAGGCTATTTCTAAAGTTGAACAGAATTGATCTCGAGTTGTTTGGGTGGACTGCATTATGTTCTGAGCCTTGGGACAGTTCGTAACATCTCCTTCTCTGAATTGGCCCTGGAGGTCATCCGTTCCGTGGTCAGCTTCATGACGCCTTTCTCGCACTGCGACGAACCCTTCACAACACAATCTTTGACACTGAGTGCTCAGGCTTCAGCCAGACTTCAGCCGAGTGCTAAGGCTTCCGCCTTCTTCAGGTGCGTTATTCCCAGAAAGAGGGCGGGAGACGCGGGGGGGAGATGGAGGTAGAGGGACTCATGGGGGTCTGCCACTACCTTATGCAGACAACATTGGTCCGTGGGGGCGTCCTCTCCCGACCCTCGACGCCGACACGACGTTCATCCGTCGCGTCCCGCCAGCCCCAGAGGTCTAAACCGTCTAACGAGGGGGAACTGGGAGCCAAACGCTCTCCGCTGGATAACGAGTTACACCGCGGTCAGCTGGGACGTCTCGGCTCGGTGGGAGGAAGCACAACTCCTCGTTTCAGTGTGGACGTTGTGATGTGCACGTTGGACTGGATAACAATGGCACCAGATGACAACGTCCCCACCAGGGAAATGTCCCCCGGATTCCCAACCTCCCACACAACATCCCTAATTAGTGACAAGCCTGCTTTCTGGGAGCCACAGAGGAATATTTATGGTTGATTATCTTGGCACTGTATGACAACAAATGGGGAGACATTGGAGAAACAGGGGGAGGGAGGAAAAGCGAGAGAGAGAAGATGGAAAAAGGCAGAGAGTGAGAGAGAGAGACTGAGAGAGAGGAATTTTAATAGGAAATGTAGGGGGACTGAGGCATAGTTGGAAGCCGCTTAAAAGTGGTATGTCTGGGCATCACTTTGGACCACCACCTCCATGAATCTGAACTAGGGGAGGACCATAGACTTTAGCAAGGTTTTTGTCATAGCCTGCATCCCTAATCGGACCATTTCCCCATCCAGTTCAGTAAGAAAATATAAATCAAACAATATTTACAGTTACTGAGGTGAAAAAAGTATTCCAATTTAGATCTGATGTATAAGTATAGCCATACACTATACTATACTAACTAAAAATTAGCTAACACTTCTGATTGGTCCCAGGAACTAGGGGCGTGGGCTAGAGGCGAGGGAGGGCCAAGTGCAATTAGCTTTTACACCCCGACCGGTTAGAACCATTCGCTGACGTCTACCTTTTTTGCAATATCCTTAATGTTTTGGCGTCCGCTACCTTCCTGGCGGAACTATGTGGCGAGAGCCAATCCTGTTTGAGTTGGCTTAGTGGCGGGCTGAACCCCAGAATAACGCCTCAGAGCCTCGCCCGGCGCGAGCGGTACGGATGCCCGCCCAGACTCGCCATCGCTCCCCATCCCGGGTACCCCGCCACTCTCTGCCGGCCGGTCCTTTCACACCCGTTCACGGGCTCTGTCGGAGTTAATATCCTCAGAAACGTTTGAGGTCTTTTTGTTTCTCCTTGTCGACGGACAGCCTTCACGTTGCGTCAGCCGGGGCGGCGCTGGGGGCCCGGACGCAGTCAGGCGGAGCACAAAGTCATCTCATATCTGCTGATTACATCCGGAACCCGTGACGCTGTGTGGGCCGGGGGGGGGGGGGGGGGGGGGGGGGGGGGGGGGGGGGGGGGGGGGGGGGGGGGGGGGGGGGGCTAATGAGGGAGGGGGGCACTGCGCCCCCAATAACGGCACCCCTGTTCTCCTGCTTTCTTTCGTGGTTTATGTCTTGGCATGTCTCGTCTCGTCGTGTGAGACGGGGGCCGAACTATGTTGAACTCCACTAGACTCTGTTGAACTCCACGGCGCTGGACTGGCTTTTGTCCTCTGAAAGTGTTTTCTGTCTGACAGCGTTGTTTGTACGTCAGTGGTGTGGCCGTCATGACTGGCTGCTGGGGTTTTTGTTGTGTGGGGTAGCCCCCCTCCACACACACACACACACTTATGACCATCCA
Source organism: Novumbra hubbsi (assembly GCA_016801125.1). Taxonomy (NCBI): domain Eukaryota; kingdom Metazoa; phylum Chordata; class Actinopteri; order Esociformes; family Umbridae; genus Novumbra; species Novumbra hubbsi. Next base: position 21,318 of record JACXGK010001525.1, on the reverse strand, counting down.
CAGACCTGAGGGGATGTGAGGAAGCTGTACTCCGCCTCCCTCCCTCCCACACACACAGACACACACACATACACGCATACACACACACATACATATTTTTTATTCCTGCTGGCATTTGTTTAGTTAATGTGCGTTTTGCTCTCTCTTTTTCTGTCTCTCCTTTTCTCTCTCTGTCTTTCTTGATCGCTCTCATTCTGTCTTTCTCTCATTCTGTCTTTCTCTCATTCTGTCTTTCTCTCATTCTGTCTTTCTCTCATTCTGTCTTTCTCTCATTCTGTCTTTCTCTCATTCTGTCTTTCTCTCATTCTGTCTTTCTCTCATTCTGTCTTTCTCTCTGTATCTCTAGCTCTCTCTCACTCTCCTTTCCTGGAATTGGATTAGAAGAGATTGTGCCAAATGGTCAGTTGTCTCAGAGGAGGGACACTCACACAGCGGTGTGTATGTTTGTGTGTGTTTGTGTGTGTTTGTGTGTGCCACTCACACAGCAGTGTGTTTATATGAGTGGGCGGGTGAGTGTGTGTGTGTGCGTCTCAGGGCGGCCTCCCGTTCACCATGGTTCAGGGCCCGACACTAAAGTGGTGCTTCCTCTGCTGATCCCATCTGTTGGTTTTGGCTCTGAGCTCCATCGCTCCACTTCGACTCCACAGCAATGATCTGGCCAACCATTTGCAAACAAGTCTGTCCAGCCGCCAAACCACTTTAATTTAGTACAGGACTTGTTCTCTGTGCCCGGACTACAACAGTCAGATGGGCGTGGGGGGGGGGGGGGGGGGGGGGGGGGGGGGGGGGGGGGGGGGGGGGGGTATTTGGTGTTCCCCCGGTAGGATGGAGAGGGAGGTCATTCCCATGACATGCACGCTATTCACTTCATTGGTCGCCTTCCAAATAGATACAGGATAAAAAGGGTTCAAATGCATTCCTGATTTAGGAGCCTGATTGGCTAAAAAAACATTCCTGATTTAGGAGCCTGATTGGCTATCCCCGCCGCCTGGTGGGCTGGTCTCAGCTGTAGTTATGTCCTTCCAGGAACAAGACGCATGGCAAAGCTAAAACGACAATATATGTTCTTGGTGTTTGGTATTTATAGTAAATCTAAATGTCTCGGTACAGATGGGCTGTGGGTGTTTTTCTTTTGGGGGTGCTGTGTTAAGGTGTCAGGGGTGTTCATGGGGGTGGGGAGCATACAAATGACCTAGTTCACGGCTGCCAGACTTGGTCTCTGAGTAGAGGTTTGACATCCCCTGTTGTTAACAGAGCATGCTGGGTAAGTCCAGGCAATGAGAGATGGTCAAAGGCAGGTCCAGAACAAAGTCTGTGAAACATGTAAGCGGTTTGACTTGGTGCTGGCAAGATGGCGCCATGCTTGGCAAATAAAATGACTACTCTGGTTAAGTGTGTTGTGGTCCACTTTCACCCAGCAGCTATGGGACTCACAGGGGAAAACATTTTGCAAGTGTTTCATTCCCATTGTCACCTGCGGATTAATATACAAGTGGTTAATAAAAAAGTTTCAATATTTTAAATAAACGATCTCCTAAGAACACATTGGCTAATGCATTTCATCTGCAACACTTCTTGGGAAATACTTGGTTCATTCTCTGGTGTCGTAAACGGCAGCTCAAACCCTCTCCAGCAGACTACTTTAGACCAGAGCCTAGTGTGGCCTTCTCTACACTCATTCACTACATGGGGAATGAGGTGCGGTTTGGAAAGCAGACTTTTATTTTGCACCTCCTGATGTGAAATGCCAGCGTATCGTCGCTGTCAAAGTCAAGTACACAGTCTCTTTGAAATTAAATGGCTGATTGTGAGACAAATGATCTCTCTGCATATGAAGCAATTAGCCATGGAAAGACAGGGAAGAGTTGTTCTAAATTATTTTTGGCAGATGCGTCTTGCTGCCTGGCCCTCAAGCCGGTGTTGAGGGACATGTTTTGCGGGCTCTTGATTATCTTTTCAAAACTGTCTGCCACTTATCAGACGATTCAGGTAAAACGTTGACAATGGTGAAAAAGTGCTTTAAACAGTAGCGTATACCGTATGTTCATTCATATACAGTGTTTGTGTATATAATAAATACATAAATAAATACATTTGCAAACCATTTAAACACCCAATTATTATTTATTTATAATTTATAATATATTTATAATTTATTTTTGGCCATTGGTCTGTGCAATACTCATTTGAGTCTTTGTCGTACTTCTTGAATCGTTGTCCTGTGGGCTCCGGATCAGGTTTTCTTCAGGGAGCTGTATGTATTTTGCTCTGTTCCTCCTTCCCTCAAGCCTCACTAGTCTCTCAGTCCCTGCAGCTGAGAAGCATCCCCACAACATAATGCTCCCACCACACGTCACCGTAAGGTTAGTGTTAGGCAGTTATGAGCAGTACCTTGTTTTTTAATCGTGTTCGGCATTCAGGTATATACATTTGATTTTGCTCTCATCACACCAGAGAATCATTTTCCTCGTGATTTCTTCAGGCTGTTCACTGTGGCCTTCGGGCTGTCCACTGTGCCCTTCGGGCTGTCCACTGTGCCCTTCGGGCTGTCCACTGTGCCCTTCGGGCTGTCCACTGTGGCCTTCGGGCTGTCCACTGTGCCCTTCGGGGTGTCCACTGTGGCCTTCGGGCTGTCCACTGTGGCCTTCGGGCTGTCCACTGTGCCCTTCGGGGTGTCCACTGTGGCCTTCGGGCTGTCCACTGTGGCCTTCGGGGCTGTCCACGGCGGCCTTTGGGCTGTCCACTGCAGCCTTCGCACTGTCCACTGTGGCCTTCGGACTGTGCGCTGATAAGAAGCCAGATGGTCCCTGTCCACTTTAGTCTTGAGGACCTGGCGTCTATGATTTCCAGAATTATTTAAAAATGTTTGATGCATTTTTGGGTGTTACATCAAACTGAATAACAGATTTTTCCCCAAAGACTTTTTAAAAATATTATAACCTGGGCTGCCAATTACTCCAAGAGCTGGAGAGTACTATACACAATATCAGTCACAACAACACCTTAATGGAGGCGTGTCCACGTATCTAGCAGGCATACCGAAGTTCAGACTGCTGGGAGACATAGCAGTCTGTCATTGATGATATCCCACGTGTGACTTTAATCAGTGGTGTGAGCACAGATTATTCAGTTCCCAATCAGCATCTCAGCCTGCTATTCCCAGACTCTCTTGGCATGCAAAGGCCTGACTCGTCATCCTCTATTACACTGATAGGAATTTTACACTTCAAATGAGTTCCTACGCTTAACTTGACTGCGGTCTGTGTACTTTTTTTATTTTTTTGCATGTCCATTAGTATGTATTTGAGAGTAGATATTGGAGCTTGTTGTTTGAGTGGAAAATCACTTCAATCCGTGGAAATGTTTTGAGAGAGAGAGATACGGGGGGACATCCACCTCAAGGATGCAGGCTAAAAATGAATGCTGAATGCACCATAAAAATGATGTTAAAGGGTCTTTAGGTCCATGTGAAAACATTTTTAAATTGCCAAGGATGGTGAAATGAACTATCCCAAATGAACAGGAATAATACATTGCTGTCGTGCACAGTGAGGCAGTCACAGCGGTCTGGATGCTACTTAGATGTCTTTGTTATGTTTTGGAAAGCCGGTGTCAGTCATCTTGTATTCTAACCTCGTTGTGTGTAACTGTACGTCAACGTAACTGTACGTTTTTATTTCTGAACGTGTTGCCTAACACACGAAGGCAACATTACACCCAACCAAATGCTCTGTATTTGTACGTGTAGTTAATAAAGATGCCTCTGACTGAAGATTGCCATCTGATGGATGTTCCCAGTCAGCGATCTGAAGACCTGGAAAGAACATTGTGTTCTGGGTCACATCCTGCTGGTTCTGTGTGTGAGAGAGAGAGTGTGTGTGTGTGTTGTTTTTTTAGCGCGGTGTGGTAGACTGCTGGCCTTGCACTTTTCGTGTGTGCTTGTCAATGTACATAAACCTGTGAGTGTCTGGTTGTGTCTGTGTTTGTCTGTGTGTGTGTGTGTGTCTGGAAATGTCTGTGTATGTGTGTGTGTATGTCTGTGAATGTTTGTGTGTGCCTTTGTTTGTCTGTGTGTGTCTGTGAGTGTGTTTTTCTGTGTTTATCTGTTTGTCTGTGTGTGTGTCTGTGTGTTTGTACTGTATCAGCTTAAGTGTTTGTGTTAAAACAGACACACAACAGCATCTGCATCGCAACCATCAGCCGTAGAGGGAATTGTTCATTTGGAATCAGTCAAAGCGGCTGTACGGCTCATGTAGAGCCAACAGACATGTCCAAGCTCAAAATCGCCAAGGTTTCATTCCCGATGGGAAACTAGTTGATTTCTGTCCGTTTCTGGTGTGGCAGATAGAATGGCAAGGCAACAGCGCGTGTGGGGGAGTTGAAGAAACAGGAACACATGGTCGTATTAGCTGTCTAACATCGTTATTGTATTACCTGTCTAACATCGTGGTCATATTAAATGTGAAACATGATGGTCGTATTAGCTGTCTAACATCATGGTTATATTAACTGTCTAACATTGTGTCATATTAGTTGTCTAACATAATGGTTGCCTTAGCTGTCTAACATAATGGTTGTATTAGCTGTCTAACATTGTGGGCGTATTAACTGTCTAACATTGTGTCATATTAGTTGTATAACATAATGGTTGTATTAGCTGTATAACATTGTGGTTATATTAGTTGTATAACATAATGGTTGTATTAGCTGTCTAACATAATGGTTGTATTAGCTGTCTAACATTGTGGGCGTATTAACTGTCTAACATTGTGTCATATTAGTTGTATAACATAATGGTTGTATTAGCTGTCTAACATTGTGTCATATTAGTTGTATAACATAATGGTTGCCTTAGCTGTCTAACATAATGGTTGCCTTAGCTGTCTAACATAATGGTTGTATTAGCTGTCTAACATTGTGGTTATATTAGTTGTATAACATACTCGTTGCATTAGCAGTCTAACATAATGGTTGTATTAGCTGTCGAACATTGTGGGCGTATTAACTGTCTAACATTGTGTCATATTAGTTGTCTAACATAATGGTTGCCTTAGCTGTCTAACATAATGGTTGTATTAGCTGTCTAACATAATGGTTGTATTAGCTGTCTAACATAATGGTTGTATTAGCTGTCTAACATTGTGTCATATTAGTTGTATAACATAATGGTTGCCTTAGCTGTCTAACATAATGGTTGTATTAGCTGTCTAACATAATGGTTGTATTAGCTGTCTAACATTGTGTCATATTAGTTGTATAACATACTCGTTGCATTAGCAGTCTAACATCGTGGCTGTATTAGCTGTCTGACATCATGGGCTGTCTGCACAGCCAGGCGATAGACACTGTCCTTTTCTAGACGCCAGTTTCAGCTCGGATGCTGTGTACCGTTGGTCTCATCTGGGCTTTACTCTGTGTTCATTTCTGCAACACAAATTATCAGCCCAATATGGAAATTGGCTAAATTGATTGCTCACAATCACCAGTGGAAGGGATTAGTGTTTCTTTGTTGTTATTGGACTTATTGTAGGCCTAAAGTAATTGCCCCACGAAATTACAATTATGTAATACGCTGTGAATAGAAAATACATTATGTGGTTGTCTTAACAGCTTACTATATTTCAGTTAGCGCAACACCTGGACCTTTCTGTCCTGTGTGAAAAGCTCCTGGACCTCCCTGTCCTGTTTTGCAGAACCCAAACCTTCCTGTCCTCTTTCACAGAACCCAAACCTTCCTGTATTCTTTCACAGAACCAAGACCTTCCTGTATTCTATCACAGAACCTAGACCTTCCTGTTCTCTTTCACAGAACCCAAACCTTCCTGTATTCTTTCACAGAACCCAAACCTTCCTGTTCTCTTTCACAGAATCCAAACATTCCTGTATTCTTTCACAGAGCCCAAACCTTCTTGTCTTCATTCTCCTTTTTATTTCCATCTTTCTCTTTCTCCTTCCACCTCCTTCTCCTCTCAGAAATGAAAACTGTACTGTTGGCTGTTCTTTTTATTCCCTCACCTCTTTCTCCTCTCTGTTGTTCCCTCTCTCTCTTGCCCCCCTTCTCCATCTCCTCTCTCACCCTCTCCATCTATCTCATCCCCTCTCAACTCCCTGAGAGTAGCTGCTGTGCGAGGTGACTGTTAGCTGTAGCTGCTGTGCGAGGTGACTGTTAGCTGTAGCTGCTGTGCGAGGTGACTGTTAGCTGTAGCTGCTGTGCGAGGTGACAGCTGTGTCTATACGGTTGAGGAAGATACATAGCCACACGCAGCTACAACCTGGTTATGGCATGGTCTGTTTTGTAGAGTGTTGTGAGGCGTGGTACGTCAAGCCGAGTCTCTCTGTCCCGTGTAACTGCAGGCGTTGCGTTGGGACACGCGTGCAACTCTAACAGGATGTGACATGGTCCTTCTGGTGGCAGACACAGTGACCAGACCACACGGTCCTCTATGGGAACAGGCCAAGGTGACGTGAGACAAAATCGACCATGACAAATAGGCTGTGCTCCAGTGCCTCCATTGATGTAGGTCTTATCTGCACAAGGATATAGAATGCATAGATATAGTATTCATAGACACTGGTGCAACAGCACTACATATGAGACACTTTGTAAGTGCCACGCTAGATCCCAATGTAGTAGGCTAGAAGCTCTTGTTAACTGACTGTGACCTACTTTGATATTTGCAACACCTTAGCTTTCTCAGTTTAGCATCCACAGTTTAGCGTCCACAGTTTAGCGTCATCAGTTTAGCGTTCACGGTTTAGCGTTCCCAGTTTTGCATTCACAGTTTAGCGTTCCGCGGCGACCCAATGTTTCCAAGGGTTCCATGTTCTTGGGTGGGCGCTGGGCTCCAGCATATGTCTATGAGTGGGTCCCGGCCTGTCCCTGTGGTCTGTGGGGCCCCTGTCATTCACCTGCTGGGGCCCACAGGCCCAGTCCTTGATTGACAGGAACCTGTGCTGATGTAGCCATAATGAATGTATAAACAGGGTTGCGTGCTGGCGCCCGCTACTAAACGTTTTTAACATAAGGAGTTGGGAGGAGAGCGGAGGGGAGAGAGATGGGGGCTACAGGAAGGGAGGTGGGGGCTTGGGAGGGAGGTGGGTGCTAGGGAAGGGAGGTGGGGGCGAGGGCTGGGAGGTGTGGGCTAGGGGAGGGAGGTGGTTCTAGTGGAGGGAGGCGTGGGTTAGGGGAGGGAGGTGGTTCTAGTGGAGGGAGGTGTAGGCTAGGGGAGAGAGGTGGTTCTAGTGGAGGGAGGTGGGGGCTAGGGGAGGGTGGTGGTTCTAGTGGAGGGAGGTGTGGGTTGGGGAGGGAGGTGGTTCTAGTGGAGAGAGGTGTGGGCTAGGAGGGAGGTGGTTCTAGTGGAGGGAGGTGTGGGCTAGGGAAGGGAGGTGGTTCTAGTAGAGGGAGGTGTGGGCTAGGGAAGGGAGGTGGTTCTAGTGGAGGGAGGGCTTTCCTGGCCCCAGGATATAGCCGTTCCCTGGCACACAGGGGGAGAGAAACGCCAATCATGTCATTCACAATTCCCAATGTCAGACTCCACTGCAGGACACCGGCGCACACACACATACACGCGAACACAAACTCACAGACCCACACACCCACACACACACTCATGATTGCATTTGAAGTGACCGGACGTTTAGTACCTTAAAAACGTTTGTCCCTCTAGACCAACAGATACTGTTTCACTCAAAACTAAATATTAATATTTTGGACATATTTTCCGGCAAATACATTTTTATGAATAAATAATTACAAACGTAGACAGAATGGGTGCTTTGTGAAAACAAACCAGACAGAGTGTAGAAAACAACAAAATACTTATGCTGAATGTATCGTCCCCCACTAACCACACCACCCCCACTAACCACACCACCCCCACCATTTTTTATTTCCCTCCTACGTAGCGAGGAATGAGATGTCAGTCGTGGTGCGTTTCATCAGACCACGGGGATGCCTTCCAAATGGCACCCTGTCCCCTGCACGGTGCCCTGCTTTAGACTAGAGTTACCTGAACCCTCCTTAAAGGAAAGGGAATAGGGTTCTGTTTGGGAGCCAGCCTGGCCAATTCCTCAGAGGAACATTCTCTACCCAGTACCATTCTGGGACCGGGCCGACGGGCAACACATCATCCGGACTAATCCTTGTATAAACACAGAGTGTTAAAATACCAAGCATGTAATTTAACAAACACACACACACACAGAGTATCTGCAGACACCCATGAGAGTGTTGAAAAACACATAGGTACAAGCCCTAACACCAAAAATACCTTCTAGTATTGAATATGAACTGAGGAAAATAATAGTCGTATAAAATGAATATGCATCGCTTGTGTATCTCCAGACAACTGGGGGAACATAATGAATGTAAATGCTTCTGTACAGGTGTAGTGCACAGTACAGTTAAGCAATAAAGGGATATTATGCTCTGCAGGGTGTATAGAAATGCCCAGTGGACCTCCATTTTGTATCAAGAGGAGGATAGGATCAAGGGGTTCATTATCCGAGCACTGATGGCAGGAGCTTCAGTCACAAAGACTGCTCAACTCAACCAGTTTCAACCAGTTCTAATAGGAACAGTGACTATAGTTAGAATTTCATTTAGATCTATGCGACGGATGTCAGTAAATAGGGTCAGAAATTGAAACTGGTTGAAACTGGTCTTTGCCTTTACCTTGATAAGGGCACAAACAAACTTTGTTTGTACGACTGTACGTTTGCGTCAACAAAGCTCTTACTATAATTTAAACATGATGCTGGTGTGTGGTGAAGGTAAAAAGAGACTGCATATGTTACACTCTTTGAATACACATTAGTTTAGTATGTGAAAGTATTTAAAGTGCATTTGAGGGCTGCTGTAACTCCGTAGGACACCTTGAAATCGAGTCAGTATTCAAATGTAGATGGATGGACAGCAAGCAAAGAGACACACACACATTTTTATTTTACTTGTTGCATTACTTTTAAATTGTTCAGCACGCACTCTTTTCCAGATATAATACCCAACATACACTTCTCGCACACTTCAGCACTCAATGAAATTATGTGAAAAATAAAATAATAAGTGTTCCCATCAGTCCATTTTCTTTCTTTTTTCTTCAGATGTAACCATCATTTGTGGACATTTCGGTCCATTTTATAAATGAGTTTGCCATAAACACACGCACAAACACGCAAGTTTCTGGAAACATTATCCACCCTAACCAAGGCAAATGTTCCTGTCTCTCTCGACAAGGGCCTAGACAGACTGTTGTGACTTAATCTCTGGGATATTTCCATAGTAAATAGCACAGCAGTGACAGGCTGGTCTATAAATGAACACTCATCCCAAGTCCCGTCCTATCAGAGTGCATCGTGGCGGCCAGCTTGGTGCTTGCTGGGAAATAGAACACGTTGGAGTGTATGGACTGTATATCGCTACTGACATTGATGAATGTTGCTTCCAAAATTTAAGTGATTTCCCTCCTCTTACTTTTTTAGGATCCTATTTATTTATTTATGAGCTGAAATTGGGGCCATTTCTTGACTGGTGTTGGGGAATCTCATTACTTATACTGTATACCATATATTTATGCTACACATTTATACTATATATTTATATATTATTTGACAGGGTAAGATGGTCGTTGTTGTAGATAAAGCGTGTTGCTCTATGTTTGTGTTTGTGTGAGTGTGCATGTGTGTATTTGTGTGTACCATTGCGTGTGTAGGTTTTTCTGTGTGCATGTTTAGAGAGGGTTGAATACTGCTGTACGAACCTATCTGTGTGTGTTTATACACACACTCACAAATACACCTACACAGATACACCTACACAGACACACACGCGCAGACACACAGCGCAGGCACACCCGTGCAGACACACACAGCGCAGACACACACAGCGCAGACACACACAGCGCAGACACACACGTGCAGACACACACAGCGCAGACACACAGCGCAGACACACAGCGCAGACACACACGTGCAGACACACACGTGCAGACACACAGCGCAGGCACACACGTGCAGACACACATGTGCAGACACACACAGCGCAGACACACAGTGCAGACACACAGCGCAGACACACACAGCGCAGACACACACGTGCAGACACTCACAGCGCAGACACACAGCGCAGACACACAGCGCAGACACACAGCGCAGACACACACGTGCAGACACACACGTGCAGAGACACACGTGGTGAAGGAGTGTTTCCCCTGGTGTAATGGTGTATTGGTATGAGAGGATCCCGTCAGTCTGGTGAAAGACAAGTACGCTGAGCCTGGGTGGAAGCTCACACACGAACAACACACTCGTGCTTCCCCAATGGTACCCTATTGTACAAGACCCTAGGTGCTCTACATAGGCCATAGGGTGGCATTGGGGATGCTTTGCCCGTCTACACTGGTGTAGAGTACTGGTGAACCAAAACACACTGGCACAGGTTGACGTTAATTGCCTTCAAAAGGCTAGAGATTAAGAACACAGACAATATATGTACTGTATAGCACAGAGTCACACGCAGTCCAACATAGACACACACACACACACACACACACGTTTAGATACAAATGCTAACTTACAAACAGACTCAAACACATACACAGATGCAGAAAAACACACAGAGACACACATACATAGACATTGGCATTCACACACACACACACACACACACACACACAGACACACACAATCTCACGTTATTGACCCACACAAACGCACACGTGCATCCACACACGTGCATCCACACACGTGCATCCACACACGTGCATCCACAGCTTTTCCAACTGACTCGAGGTCACGCCTGAACTAAACACACTGGCACATGAATTCAGATGTGGTGCCAGAGAGATTTACGAAGCAGCCGAGCGTCCCCCTGAAAACCAAGACGAATGCATCCACGTCCGGCCCTCCGTTCAACCCAACCCAACCCTACCCGGCAGCTTGTATCTGTCCTTAGACGGACGTAGTCCCATCCGCGGGTGGCGGGAGACCTTTTAGCAGCTGTAATACCCAGCCTGTAAAGTTGCAGAGCTACTTCATAAAAGTGTTTTACAGGGCCTGACATTGTAATGATGTTTACAAGTTTTGGATAAAGGGAAGAAGTTCACCAGGGACGGCTTGGTGTGTTACCGCGCGTGTAGCTGTGTGTGTGTGTTGCCGTGTGTAACTGTGTGTGTGTGTGTGTGTGGGGGGGGGGGTGTTAAATGCGTGCCATCCTGATGCCTCCTGAACAGACTGGCATAGCTGGCATCAAAAGACAGCAATTATCCAGCGTTCATTGTGGACGTTGGCAGCGAGAGCGAGATGTAGCCTTGTAGCGACGCTGCGTCTTCTGTTAAGGTGCTGAAGAATAGGTGTCATTAATGTGTCTGCTTTTCATTCCAATCCCTTCCGCCCGGTTCTACACGTTATTTACTTGTTAAACACACATTAGATGGATTTCTATCTGGATGTGAATTGACGTCTGTGTAGCCGCCCGGCGGCAAAGCAAAGGCCCTTTCATTTCCTCTCTACCTCTGTTTTCGTTTCGGGATGTATGCCTTTTAGTTACGATGAATGAGCCAAGGCCATGTTGTTGCTCGACTAGTGCTTTTTTAATACGCGGGCTTTTGCATTTTTAATAGGCGAGTCATGATGTAGATGAATGACAATCAGACAGCAGGTATGTGTCAGCATGGAAACCAGATCTTCAGCTGACGATGGTTCTGGTTGATCTGTCTGTGCTGTGGCAGCATGCCCATCCATCTCTCCTATGCCCTCCATATTCCTCCCTCTTTCCTCTCATTCTCTCTTCCTCTGTGTATGTATTCCTCTCTTTCCATCACTCTTTATCCCTCAAATGTTCTCTCTTCGTCTGTTTTCCTCCATCTCCATCATCTATTCTCCATCTCGTCCTCCATCTCTTCCCCATTCTCTCTCATCTTGCTGTATTTATAAGACAGTTATAGATGAGTTATTACACCAGCAGGACCACAGGTCATAATAATGGAAACAATCATTAGGATCCCTCATCATAACCTTTGGATAGGTTGTCAATGAGGAAATGGATGTCCTCCTACTAATATGTGTTGGGTCCCGAGATGATGCTGATATAATATGGAGAGAAAATACAGAAAAAAGAGAGGTACACAGGATAAAAGAAACAGGGAGAATGAGAAAGAGAGGGGACGAATCAGCTGGCTCTATTTTCTTTCGGGGATGGATCAGTTGTGCTCCACAGGCTGAGTCCCATTAACACATCTTCAACTGAACCATAAATCACTCCTCAAGGCTTCTTCCTGCCTTCCAACAGGGCCTGGCTGCTGGAACATTCTGCTCTGGAACCATTCTTTCCTTCTTCCACTAGTCACATATTCAACTGGACCGATAAATCAGAAAGCTCTACCTCTCACTGTGCATAACATCTTATAATAACTCTCTGTCTCTCTCTCATTCTCTCCCTCTCTCTCACGCAGACACACAATCTCACAAACTCACTCTGTCACGTGATTCCTTGTATTTTTTCTCACAATATCTCTCGTTTTCTCCTCCGGTGCTCTCTCTCTTTCTCTCTTTCTCATTCTCTCTTTCTGTCTCCGCTTACATTTGATCACATTCTATATCTGTCTTTCACTCTTTCATTATAACTAACCTCTCCCTAACTCTCTCTGTCTGTCTTTTATGCTCTACATGACCTTTGTTTCCTTTCCTTTTCCTACCAATATTCAGCATCTTCCTGTCACCGCGTCGTCTTTTGATTTCCCTTTTAATGGAATTCATGTCCAAACATGTACTGAGAATGTACCGGAGGCCACGCGGATGCTTCCGGTGAACGTCGGTCAGTGGGCGACGATGTCACGAAGAGAGGCGAGGAAGGACGGAGCCGGGTGTAGAAGCAGGGTTGGTTAGGGGTCCTGGGTCAGCTGGCCCAGTGTGGAATAGATACTGGTGAGGATGGAGGGATGTCTGGGGAGTGGAGATGCCCATCTTGCTGAATCACCTTCACACATGAAGTCCTGGGAGGGGTTATGGCCCCTGGCCATCCCAGCTTCCTGTCAGACATCCAGAGACAGACTGATATTTCACGCCGCGGCTGTCTTGATAAATCTGCGGGGTCGGGGTCGTTGCTGAGTTTTCTTTTTCCACCTCTTCACACAGAGTTATCATACTGCGTTGTGTATTGGATCCCGTCACAGCCACATCATCTGCAGTAAAGTATACTCTGTCATCTAGACTATTTACTGGCAAGCCTGCTTTTGGGGGACCATGTGGTACCGGATTTTACTTTTTTGTGAGGAGGTATTTGTAAGGTGTGTTAGCTCTGTCAGGAGGGAGCTGAAGGTATATTAGCTCTGTCAGAACGGAGTTGAAGGTATATTAGCTCTGTCAGGCGAGAGTCTAAGGTATATTAGCTTCCTCAGAAAGGAGTTGAAGGTATATTAGCTCTGTCAGGCGAGAGTTTAAGGTATATTAGCTTCCTCAGAAGGGAGTTGAAGGTATATTAGCTCTGTCAGGCGAGAGTTTAAGGTATATTAGCTCTGTCAGAAGGGAGTTGAAGGTATATTAGCTCTGTCAGAAGGGAGTAGAAGGTATATTAGCTATTTTAGGAGGGCGTTAAAGTTGTATTTGCTTTGTCAGGATGGGGTTGAAGGTATATTGGCTCTGTCGGGGGGTAGTTTAAGGTATATTTGCTCTGTCAGGAGGTAGGTTATTCTGGGATTATTCTGGACGTATGCAGTATATGTAATTCTATGGTTCCACCACTACATAAAAAACACGTGTGCCCATTACAGGTGGTGGTCAATGTATCTATTTCTTGCCTCATTCCTCATTTCCTCTTTCCTCTCCCACATCATTCCTCATTTCTTCTTTCCTCTCCCACGTCATTCCTCATTTCCTCTTTCCTCTCCCTCATCATTCCTCATTTCCTCTTTCCTCTCCCACATCATTCCTCATTTCCTATTTCCTCTCCCATGTTATTCCTCATATCCTCTTTCCTCTCCCACATCATTCCTCATTTCCTCTCTCTTTTCCTGAGTCATTCCTTCTTTTCTCTCTCCTCTCCTGCGTCTTTCCTAATTTCCTCTTTCCTCTCCCCATCATTCCCGATTTCCTCTCTCCTTTCCTGAGTCATTCTTTCTTTCCTCTCTCCTCTCCTGCGTCATTCCTCATTTCCTCTGTCCTCTCCCCATAATTCCTCATTTCCTCACTCCTCTCTCGCATCATTCCTCCTCTCCTCTCCCCCGGTACTCCTTATCTCATCTCCGCACAGCACCTCCTGAACCTCGACCTTGCAGTGTTTGTATCCCCCTAATAAGAGATGGTTTCTTCTTACCTCCAACTTTTGAATGAGGGACGTATGAAAATATGAGGTGTAGCGAAGACGGTGTCCTTACAAATGCATCTCTGTCTTTACAAAATCTTCCCCTGTGTCGGCCCGAAGGTTGAGGCTGTTGACTTGTTCCCAGTCAGAGGATAGTTGAAGGTCAGCAGAGGAATGTATGTGCTTCACGTGGTGAGCCTGTCTACACCTGGAGGAAAGAATGGTCTCAACCTTATTGGCCATCCAGCCGAGGACACGCTCTGTAGCATCTGTACACGAGGAAGGCAACACACACACACGCACACACACACATGCAACACACACACACGCACATCCACAAGGGAAACTCGATCATGGAATGAGAATGAACCACACATCGCTGCCGTTTATCCTGGCTTGAACACAACAAAGACATTGACAGATTCCCGGTCGACTTAATTCATTATCTTCCACTGATGGGCTTAAATACCTTCCTCATAACGCTCTTTCCCTGCGTCACCGCTTGACACTGATTCTCGGAATAATATCGAAGACGCGTTTTGTTAAAAGTAGGTCTTCCTGAAGACTGGCTTTCCATAAGAATAAATGACCTAAATTAACACGATCGTGGAGCACAGTGATATTTGACTGCTGAATCGTAATGAGCCTGTTACTATGGCACTACAGGAAGTGTTCCTTGGCAACCGGCAGAGGCCTCATTTGCAATATTTTCATATTTAATTTACCGTGGGCCGGAGACAGGTCCCGGTCTCCGCGTGTGTGTATGCATGCGTGTGTGTGGCTGAGCTTGTGTGTGTGTGTGTGTGTGACAGGGCTGATGAGGCCTCATTGTGGCGCCTGACAACCAAGCGGCCTGATAATTACGTCTGTTGACCTGGCCGGCCGTCATCTATTCTCCAATTAATTGCCGACATCAACAGATCCTCGGGTGTTCTGTACGATGCCCTGTGCATTAACAAAGACATGCGGTTAATATGAAGTTCGCCTGTGAAATAGCAGCTCAGTTCTTGGAGACGTCGGGGGGCATTCGTACTCGTAAAGGTAGTACAACAAAGCAAATGGCAAAATGCTGGAGGCCGGAGGCTCATCCCGGTAACTCCCAAACCCGGGTGGTTTGAACGTGACTTCCAAGTCTTCCTGAGATCACTGAAGCAACAGCGCCACAACGCTCGACTGGAAAGTGGAGTCAACCCTCAAGAGTGTGACGCCATGATTAAACGCATCAGACGTTATAACGCCTGTGTGTTTTTCTAAAGACCAAAGTTTAGGCCGTAAATGTTGTGTTGAATAATAGATGCCCGGCTGACTGGCCCCCTCGACTACAGTATCAGCGGACCGACAGAACAACCGAGGTGATTCTGACTGTCTGATTAATATTTCAGTAGGAGTGAGGATAAGGGATGTGTCGTATCTGATATCGGCATGTGCACACTGGCAAGAATACTCACACTGAATAACCATTGTACTTTCCTTTGTAATTTCTCAATTGGATTAGTCTAGATTTTCAGTGGTCTTTGTTGCAGTGACAATGTAAATATTTTATTAAAAACCTCTCACTTTTTGATATATTTACATATATATATATATACACACTATAATTCAACGGTTTGTGGTCCCTTAGAAATGTCTTTGTTTTCCATGAAAACATACATGAAATTAGGTTAAAAATTAGATATACAGTAGCAAAATGTATAGGAAATATAGTCATTTAGTCTGAAGAGATTTCACACCATGCTTCCTGAAGCACCTCCCACAAATTGAATTGGCTTGATGGGCACTTCTTACATATCATTCAGTCAAGCTGCTTCCACAACAGCTCAATATGGTGGAGATCCGGTGACTGTGCTAGCCACTCCATTATAGTCAGAATACCAGCTGACTGCTTCCTCCCAAATTAGTTCTTGCATAGTTTGGAGCTGTGCTTTCGGTCATTGTCCTGTTGTAGGAGAAATTGGCTCTTATCAAGCGCTGTCTACAGGGTTTGGCTTGGCTTGCAAAATGAAGCCTTCATTCTTCAAGATCCCTTTAACCCCGTACAAATCTCCAACTTTACCACCAGAAGCACCCCCGGAACATCACATTGCCTCCACCATGCTTGACAGATGGCATCAATCACTCCTCCACAATCTTTTCATTTGATCTGCATCTCATGAATGTTCACCTCAAACAAAAACCATAACAATTTCTCGACTCTTCCATTGTCCCGTGTATGTTATTTTTCTCATCTTAATCTTTTCTTTTCTTTTTTATTGACCAGTCTAAGATATGTATTTTTCTTTACAACTCTGCCTAGAATGTTAGCATCTCGAAGTCACCACTTCACTGTTAACTTGTTTGTGGGTGCTAGGTGCTTGTGAGGCGCCTATGTATTTATATCATAAGAAATCAATCGTTTCCAGCTGCAATAGTCATTTTCAATATTACCACTGTCTACACTGTATTTCTGATCAGTTCAATGCTGATTGTAAAGGACAAGAAAAAATATATATTTCGGAAACTATGACATTTCTAAGTGACCCCAAACTTTTAAACAGAATTGTGTACATTAAATACCACCTTCTCACTCCAATCCGTTGGAATCAATAAGACTAGGTCATGAACCCTGATTCGCCCGTCCTAAATGTTGATGATTTAAGATGACCCAGCCCTGTGTGTGTGTGTGTGTGTACAATTAGACCTGCGTGTGTGTTCTCTCTCTGTCTGCAAGTCGTGCTCTGCCTCGCCTGGCGGTCGGGTTAGATGACAGGCACCGGAGGAACAGAACCGTTTATCCACTGTTGCTGTTATATTAACGCCTCGGGAAAACCGCCGACTGATGGACCAACGGGTCTTTCTTAGTGTGGTTGTGTGTGTGTGTGTGTGTGTACTGTCTGTGTTTATTATTCGGTCTGTTTTTGTGTTTGTGCTGGTGTGTGTGTGTGTTCTCCCTGAATGTTTTTGTGTGGCCATAAGATCAAAGTGGTCTGGATTTGTGGAGTACAGAAATAATGACGCTCATAACTGATGCTGTGTTATCAATGACATTACCTTAGAAGCTCTGGAAATGTGTTTGGATAACAGATTTGGGACTAAAGCTTCAAGATAAATTCAGATAACAGCAGCCAATATTGCCAGCTTCGCTAAGCTGAGGCATGATGTTTTGTGCGTGTGTGTGTGTTTCTTGTGTTGTGTTTATACCACACTGTTCCATCTCAGACGCTAAGTGCCAGACCGTTAGCGCTGTTTCTTGGTGCAAAGGAGCAGCAGATGGGTTGAAAACATTGAACTGGGTAGATTGAAGCCTGGTCCCTCCTTCTTGAACCCACAGAGGATTCTCCGTCTCCTAATGGGCGGAATACGGTTGTTTAATTGTAGTTTACTTCACAGCCTGATTGCTTTTATTGAGTCCCATTCCTCTTGTTAATGAGCCTGTAATGTGAATGCTGATTAGGTGGAAGTGAGCTGTTTAGCAGTACCATCACTAAGCAGTAAACTTGGGTAGGCCGGCCAGCCTGCAATAGTGCCTTTTCAGCTCCACTAAATCTCCAGCACAGCCTGTCTATACACCAAGCAGATGTTTGCTGTAGCATGCCTTTTTTTCCTGTCATTGACCTGGCTGTCTTTCAGGGGCGAGTGTTTATTACCCGTGTTTAAAGGGCAAATTGGCAGTTAGGACAATAAACCAGTGGTCCCGCCACTGTTTTAGTGAGGAATAAAAGGCTGGGGAAAAGTGGCCACTGGAAACATGTGTGTCACATCCAGATCTGCTGATTGCCGGTTGGAAACACAATTGTAGCTGTTAAACGTCCTGTGATGTCCTACCTGTGGTGTAAGGTCTAATAAACCACAACTGTCATCCAACCCTAAATGCTGATTGATTAACAATTGTGGTATATTTATGCAAGGTGTTTTGCCTACGTTCAGCATGGTATTCCTGTCATATTCTACAACCCCTATATATGTATGTATATGTATGTATATATATATATATATACATGTATATATATACATGGTATATGAGGTTTTAACTTCACCGTTGATGTGATTAAGGGCTTCTAAAGACCAGATATCTAATATAAGTTAGTCTGTATTATTCAAGAATCACTGATACGTGTAATTGTAAAAATATCCCAGAAGCAGGCTGGTTCCCTGTGACAGAACATTTCTTTGAGTTCAGTGCTAGGTAGGGGAACATGTGTCACAGGTATTTATTCTTGAGGGGCACAAAGGATGTGTGGGCAGAAGTATGGATAGTTGTGTCATTCAGACAATGCAAAAAACATTAACATTATGCAAAGGTACATTTACATGAATCTCTCTCTGTCACACACACACACACACAGTGCTCGCACTCCTTGTCGAGAACAACAAGTAATCTTGACAGTGAGCGACCTCAGGCTGAACAAGGAGAGCCACTTCACTGTGTCCCCCAGTCCTCCGTACTCACTTGGAGGGAACGTTCTCCCGCCTACAGCCGCGGGGTCCCAAATGATACCCTTTCCCAATGTGACAAATCAGCGCCACGAAGGGAACAGGGAGGTTTTTGGGACTCAGCCAGAAAAGAGCTAGATTAGGTTTCAGCTATGACAAGGGGGCTATAATGTCATTGGCATTTGGAGGCGGAAAGAAGGCATTAGCATGGCACAAAGAGTGCATTATGGGTGAATAATGTCCCTCGCTACCAGTCTGGACGTGCAGCAAAGTGAGTGTCAAAACTCATTTTAATATACATTCCTCAAACGAAGGGAACCCACAGATCACGCATTAACTAGGCTTCCTATATCTTGGTTTCTTCTGTCTCTTCACGGTGATAACTACAGCCTTAGCCATGGGACGGACACACACACACACACTGTGTTTTGTCTCTCCTCAGTGATAACTGTGGAATGGACACACACACACAATAATATACACCTAGCTCCTCTATAGGACATGGTCCAAAGTAGGGCACTAAATAGGGAATAGGGTGTCATTGTGTATACTAAGTTTCTCCAGTGTAGGATTGCAGTCCAATGATAGAGGAGGTCTGTTTCACAAAAATAATAATATCCCTTCTTACGTCCGACCATTAGAAGCCCGTAGACTGTCAGACTGTGTAAATCCTTGTGAATTATAATGATTAACTTGTCCTTTAGGACTGTCAGGCCAACTAGCTGAAAACGCTGTTAATGCCATCCTGCTTACAGATGGCACTTAGCAACGCCCAAAGACTGCAGGTTAAATGAAAAGTACGGAATATTACAATTCCGTCGGTGACTTTAATCACCGGGGTAACTTGGCCCTATCGTGTCTTGTTTTTACGTGGCACCAGCTGTCTCCCGAGGTCTACCCGGGCGTTGGGGGGGCAAGCGCTCGACCACGCGATGCCAGCGTTAGGCCGGCTCGTCGCACTGAAGAGCCGCCAGAAATGAGTTTGGTGAAATTGGCGAGCTGCCTGAAAACGCGGTTCTGGCGTCCCTGCGGCTTGGACTGGGGCAAGGCTCTACACCATCTTTGCAATGTTGGTACCACAGCCGAACCCCACACCCATGATGAACTGGTGCTCACCGAAGAAAAAAATAAAAGCTCCCAGTGTCTGTGTGGGGAGATGAAACGGAAGCCATTAGAGAACGCCTCCCCCATCACAGCTTTACATGACATGTACTTTTCATGTACATGTTTTCTTTGGCAGTTGACCAGGAGAGATGTGTGAGAAATCCTGGAACGGAGAGCTTCTGCTCTTAGTGTCTCTGTTATCGCTGTCCTTTGTCATCTGTTGTATTTTATGTAGTCATGTTGTTGGTTGGCATTGTACATGCTTTTAGTGGGTGTGTGTGTCTGTGTGAGTGTATGTGTGAGAGACAGTGTGTGTGTGTGTGTGCGTGAGTTTGTGTGTGTTCAGTTATGTCAACGGAGTTCAGTTGACGATACCCAGGAACTTCTGTTCCCATAAAAAACTATGAGAGGCCTTAACTGTAAATGGTCATAATTAGATTATGTCTATCTATATCTATCCCTTCTATTTCAACCTCCCTCTCTCTCCCCCTGGTCTGGGGCCATGGGGGCTAGGGGCCTGGGTCCTTGGGGGGGTCCTTTGTGGTTCATGGTACCCTCATCTAACATGTATTGTTCCACTAGCCAACCAGCCCAGTGTAACCTCCTCATTTTACGTGCTGTAAACGAATGACTGCGTCCCAAATGACGCCCTATTCCCTTCACGCTGTTCATAGGGCTCTGGTCAAAGTAGTGCGCCAGGTTGGGGATAGGGTGTGTTTGAGGTAAATACACTGTCTCTCCCAGTGGACCTCCTGTTACAGCAGACGGATGCTGAGTTTTCCCCCAGGGGCCAGAGTTCCACCACAACCAACCATCTCTTCCTATGGGACCCAAAATTACCTCAGGCTCAGCTCCAAATTAGCTTCATTCATTTGAATTAATGATGATTGTGTTTGGCATTAGCATATCGCTGTCATTAACACTGTTTTTGTGTGATTTACAAAAGAGCTGTGAATCATTGACGCGGCAAGACAAAGAAACCCTCCTGTTTCTGCTGTTGTGTCTGTCTGTGTGACAGTGTGTGTGGGCGTCTGTGTGCGTGTAAATGTGTTTGTGTGTGTGTTTTTGTGTGTTTGTTTCCCTGTGGAATATCTCCACCTTAGAGTTGCTCAGCAGATTCAGAACAACAGGAATAGAAATACCTGTGTATTGAGTTTTACTGCAACTTCTGCTGGTGTTCTCATGAGTTCCACTCATTCTAGAGGAGGTGAAGTAACAAATGGATCCATCATTGTGACTTTTCGTCATGCTGATACCAGTACCGAACTGTCAGGATGAGGAACTGGCTAGATGAGTGTTTTTCCTGACCGCGTAACATCCAAGGGTGTATTCATGGAGAGGTGTCAGGATGAAGGCTGATCAGCCATGTTGCCTACCCAGGTCAACTGAGTGTTATGGCTCGCATTCATTGTTCTAAATAATATTAGGCTCCTCAGAAGCCCAGAGAAGAAATAAATTAAGAACTAAGAGTACCAGTCACAAAACATCTCCAGAAATGTACATCTGTA
>JACXGK010001524.1:36079-68301 GCA_016801125.1 Novumbra hubbsi | reverse complement strand
GGGTATATAACACTGTACCTGGTAGAGCTTGGTGTGGGTATATAACACTGTACCTGGTAGAGCTTGGTGTTGGTATATAACCCTGTACCTGGTAGAGCTTGGTGTGGGTATATAACCCTGTACCTGGTAGAGCTTGGTGTGGGTATATAACCCTGTACCTGGTAGAGCTTAGTGTGGATATATAACCGTGTACCTGGTAGAGCTTGGTGTGGATATATAACCCTGCACCTGGTAGAGCTTGGTGTGGATATATAACACTTTACCTGTTAGAGCTAGGTGAGGGTATATAACACTGTACCTGGTAGAGCTTGGTGTGGGTATATAACACTGTACCTGTTAGAGCTAGGTGAGGGTATATAACACTGTACCTGTTAGAGCTAGGTGAGGGTATATAACACTGTACCTGTTAGAGCTAGGTGTGGATATATAAAACACTGTACCTGGTAGAGCTTGGTGTGGAGGGAACCACTGAACTGCATGTACTGCACCAGGTAGGACCTCTGGCCCTCATAGGGGGTGATGATGCCTATCTGGTCAGGCTTGGCCCCGGCCTTCAACAGCCGCGTGGTGATCTTCTCCACGTTGGAGGCCTCAGTCCTATACAGAAAGAGACAAGAAGAGTTTTCACAAAAAAAGAAAACCACACTAAATAAAGTTAGCTATTGTTTTTGTTAAGCGCAGACAATACAAACGCTTCTCCTTGTGAAACACCTGTTGAGGTAGGAGGTTCCGGAGCTGGCGATTTCCTCCTGGCCCTGGGTGACGTAGAAGAACATCGGCTTGTCAGGCTGTGGCCACTGGAAGTCAAAGCCCTTCTTGATGCGGTCGGCTGTTGGGATGGAAGGAAGGTGTCAGGGGCGGCAGAGCTAGCGCGTTCACACGACGCTGCATCCTGGTTCGGGTGTAGCCGTGGTTGCGATTCAGACGGACACCCGGGAAGGACCCTCCCCTCGCCGACTCACCGGCGGTGACGCCGTTCTGCAATGAGCCCTCGTAGAAGATGTTGGAGGGGAAGGCGCTGAGGGCCGGGTGCATGCGGTACTGGACCTGCAGCCGGATGGGCCGGATGCCCAGAACCACCAGCCGCTCAAACAGGGACTGGGACAGGCCCGCCTTGGCCGCCTTCTTACACATCACCACCGGGCCCAGCTGGCAGTGGTCCCCCACCAGGATCAGCTGGGGAGGAACATCAGAGGTTCAGTATGGGAAACGGGACCCCAGGCCGGGGTGTTAACGGGCACCGGCGTGCAGCGGTGGCATATCATCACGGTGGGCTGCAACCGGCAGTTGGTTGTAGAGAGGAATGGAATTCAGGAGGTTCATTTATGAAATCGTCTTCCAAGCATTCCCAGCCACTGAACGAACAGGGGATTTCGTCCCAACAACAACACAGGCAAGAACAAAACCGGCCTGTCGCTGTCAGTTATAAACATAACCTCAATTCCTTTCAGTTATAAACATAGCCTCAATTCCTTTCTCAACGCACTGGCGTCGTTGAGATCAACGGACTGAAAAGGAGCCATCTCAGAAATGTCCCCCAGACGCACCTGCTTGGCCCCCAGGATGACGGGCACCATGCACTCCGGCTCCGTGGCCTGGGTGCTCTCATCGATGAGGATGGAGCGGAACTGCATCTTGGCCAGGCGAGGGTCTCCGGCCCCCACACAGGTGCAGCAGATCACATCTGCATTCTGGGGGAGGGAAGACCGACGACAGGTGTTTGGGGTACATTTATTCACCGGGACACGTTTGGGGCTTTGTTTTCGGGGGGGGGAACTGATGAGAGTGTTACCATGAGCAGCTCCCTCTCGGCCGTGCGCTTCAGGGCCCGGTAGCGCTTCTCATCGGAGGAGGACAGCTCCCCGGTCTCGTCCTTCAGCTGCTGCAGCTTCTGAAGCTCTGGGATGCTGAACACAGACACCAAGACTGAAGAAACCGACCTGTACTTTGTGTGTGTAAGTGTAGCCTATGATTAGGGCAGAGATGCAGACAACCTGCTTCTAAACATGCTTCCTCGGCGTCTACGCAACTCTTACGGCCCACGGATCAACGTGCCTAGTGGAGCCGACCACTTACCGCTTCAAATAGCAGAACAGCGGACCCGAAAAAGACCCCCTTTCTGTTCAGAGAGAAGAGCCAACCTACCTGTCCATGTTACGGATCTGGTTGTGCAGAGCCAGGAAGGACACAGGGGAGTCAATGGCCTCTCTGCTCTTGGCACACAGCCGGACCACCTTCAAGCCCGACATGTGGATCTTCTCAGTCAGCTGGTCCACTGCAATGTTACTGGGAGCACACACCAACACAGGCCTAAAGGGACAAAGCCAACCACTGTTAGGAAGGGACTAAGCAAACCAGTGTTAGGGAAGGACTAAGCAAACTAGTGTTAGGAAAGGACTAAGCAAACCAGTGTTTGGGAAGGACTAAGCAAACCAGTGTTTGGGAGGGACTAAGCAAACCAGTGTTTGGGAGGGACTAAGCAAAACAGTGTTAGGAAAGGACAAAGCTTCTAGACTTCCTAAAGATTGTCCAATTCAAATTACTGTAATACTTAAGCCAGGGTTTGTGCGCCATTTTTTAAGTAAAATTCAATGCTTTTTAAGACCTCAACAAATATAAGAACCACAAAAAATTTGTAAACAATTTATTTACTTCAGTAAAAGGTTTTTGTAACGCGGTAACACACAATACATATAGAACTGTTCAAGGAGCTGCGGAAACCGTGCAAGCACTTGTCTGTGACTTCAGAAGCTCTACGTCAGTGGAAGGCGTGAAGGTTTTACCCGTTGCCCTGCCGGGCCAGGTGGTAGACCACCGTAGCCGAGGTGACGGTTTTTCCGGTGCCAGGAGGCCCCTGGATGAGACTGAGAGGACGCTGCAACACGGTCTTGACAGCATACACCTGGGACCAAACATAACATACATATAACACAACACCTACACATAGCATAACACCTATATAACATAATACCTACCCAAAGCATAACACCTACATAACATAACACCTAAGACAAAAGATACCACCTACATAACCGAATATCTACACAGAGCATAACACGTAGCATTACGCCTGCCCATAGCATAACACATAGCATAACGCCTGCCCATAGCATAACACATAGCATAACGCCTGCCCATAGCATAACACATAGCATAACGCCTGCCCATAGCATAACACATAGCATAACGCCTGCCCATAGCATAGCGCCTGCCCATAGCACAACGCCTGCCCATAGCACAACACATAGCATAACGCCTGCCCATAGCATAACGCCTGCCCATAGCACAACAAATAGCATAACGCCTGCCCATAGCATAACGCCTGCCCATAGCATAACGCCTGCCCATAGCATAACGCCTGCCCATAGCACGTGGTTGACTAACAAAGCTTCTGACTGGCTCATTAAACCCCGCTCCTCCCCCGTAACCATAAGAACGTAAATAAGAATGTCTCCCCTGTCAAAGGTCACGCCGACACCCACCTGGGAGTGGTTCAGGTCCGGCAGGCCCTGGGCCGTGAAGCGCTTGGGCAGCTGACACTTGATGACCACGTCCTCCACCTCGTGTCCCAGCAGCTTGTGGTAGATGTAGCCGGACACGGAGGTCTCGTCCACGGCGAACGTCTTAAGGGCGCTCTGCATCCTGGACCAAGGTGAAACGGCACAATGGCAAATCCCCCCCAAACACCGACACACTGCTTTCCACATTGGCCGGGTCAGTAGGCTCCTACCTGTCAAAGGAGGTGGACTTCCACACAAAATCCACCTGGAAGTTGTGCGGTACTTCCACAGGAGCCCCGGCACTGCTCCTCAGCTCAATGGCTATCTCATCACCGTAGTCTATTAGGGAAGAATTAAGGAGCGCCACGACACAACGCGCCAGATCCCATCCAGTGACTAACGCGGTGACATCGCACTGCTACCGAGAAGGTGACGTGATGCGGAAATGTACATGAATCAGACCGCTAACCGAAACGAGACTAGCCGCACGGGGGTTACGGCGACAATGAGAAGGATACTGTCAGGGACCTTGATGACGTGGCCGATGCCCTTCCAGAGGGGGGCCAGGTCTCCCTTGTACCTCAGGCAGATCTCATCACCCTGCATCAGGCGCATGTCTGCAGAGGTACCAGCCAGGGACATCAACATGAAGGACAATTAAGATTGTGAAAGGCAAATCTGACCATCGACAGAACACTGATCGAGCAAACATGAAACTGAACACACACACACACGTATTTAGACTCAGTACAACACTCCGACGTGCGCGTCAGTGAGGATGTGCGGAAAGTGGTTGCCGGAATGGAATGGACATGGACCAGTTGTGGACACCGTGTGACACTGATGAAGATGAACAGAAAAGGAATTACCACCTGAGTCCGTCTTGGGAAGGCTGAAATAGGCAATCCGCTTTTTATTGAGCCCCAGGTCCCACCTGACAGTTATATTGTCTTGGGTCTGTGGGGGGGGAGATAAATGAAGTACATAAAAACCGAGGGTTCAAATCTGAAAACTCACTCAGAAAAAAAAAGAGAAACTTACCTGGGACTCTTTGAGCTTTTTGTCGTAATCAGCCTCTAACTTGACCAGCGGGCCAAAGATGTTCTGGTACTGGTAGGCGTCCTCGTAGCGCAGCAGCACGTGCTGGGGCTCCTCGTCCACACCGGGCTTCTCCAGGTCCTCCAGAGTGGCCGTGGGGTTTTCCTGAAGACACCCAGACCAACACAGACCAACAACAGCCAGAGACCCAGAAGTAGTTAGCCAAATCCGAGATTCTGAATTCAAAATAAAAGCCAATAAGTGTTACAGAACCAGAAAGGCGAAAGCCACTGGCCTAGAGTAAATCCCCTGGGTCCACTGAGGCCAAACACAGAATGTTATTGACCTTCCAGAGCTCTTCCAGCTTGTTGATCTGCTGGGCGGTGATCTGGCGGGCCCGGAGCTGCTCCTGCTCCGAGGGGATCTTCACCAGCCAGGACAGGAAGCAGCGGTCCTGGATCAGCGGCTGCCACTGGGAGCTGTCCCAGTTGATGTCCTTCAGGCTGCTCTGACTGGCACATGGCTGTCTGGAATACCAAGAAAACAAAAACACTCTGCATCCATCAACGTAGCCTCCAATAAAACTCCTTAAATTCAATGAATTAAATACTTTTGATATTGGGTCTAAACAAGGATCCATCCAAATACAAAACTTTCAAAAGAGAGTCAAGAACGTTTTGAGAAACATGGCATTTGCCTGCAGTGATACATAAATAAATGGTTAGCAAACGCAACAGATCCGTTTTACCTGCAAAGCAGTACCACCACAGAGTCTGCCTTGGCGGGGATGAAGCCCAGGAGAAAGACGTTACGACAGCCACAGTTGTAACACTCGAGCACCGTCTCCCCCAGAGGGCCGTCCTTGTGCAGAGTCACCTCTTTGGACTTGGCTCTGACCAGGTGGTTCACAATGTGACTGAGAGAGAAAGACACAAGGCTTATCTATATTTCTGGAAAATTCCTCAGGAAATACCAAACACAAATGTTTACCGGTGTGCAGTCTTCCACAGGCAGACACAAACTACATTAACTAAAGTGCTCTCCTTTAGCAGATGTTTTTCTCCAGAGCTGTTTGCAGTATTGCATGGATAATCATTATACACCACAGTTAGGAAGGTCTGACACCACAACATCAGGATGGAAGGTCTTTGAAACCTACCTGCCAGATGTATTGCCACGCCCATTGCAAAACCACTTCTTGCTAGTGTTGCAATACACCACGCAAGCCGGGTCGTGAATTCCACAGTAACTGGGTATAGAATTGACAGGACAAAGTCACAACGGTCAAAACTAAGTGGCAGCAAAAACGTATATTTAAAATTATACCGATCCACATGACTTCAAAGAATTTCTTGACATCACCTGCACGCATGGACTGGGAGGTCTTTAGTATAATAGGTGTCCTCCTCATCTTCTTCGAAGTTCAACTCCGCAAGAAGTTGACTTGCTTTTACAACAGAATCGTCGCCATTCAGCAAAACCCCATCTGGCCCATTAACCTATTTAAAAAACGTGGAAATGTCAACACAGCGTTCGAATAATACTTCCTGTGAATGCTCAGCAATACAAAATCAAGCGCACCAAATACCAAGCCTACTTCCTAAAAAAAGGCATGTTATCTAGCCAACTACTGTACGTATTATTGCATGACAGTCGTATAGATGTTGAACTTCAACATAACTACACAGCCAAAGTCTTGTCACGAAAATTACATACTACTTAATGATCATTGCGTCCAGTCCCAAGAAAACCTACATGCAAATTCGTACATAAAATGCCAACTAAGCTAACTGGGTAGCTAGCTGCCACGGCAGAAGCGTGTTTTCTCCGTGGTTAGACGAATAGCAGGATAGCTATGCTAACCTAACAGCTTCCGCTAACTAGTTAGCTAGCTGGCTAGTTACCTCCAAGGTTCTGTAATTAAATACACTAGCCTGCAATGTAGCTTGTTTGCGAGCTGTAAATCGCTACTTCACACCCAAACATGCAACAATAATTACACAAACCTGGTTGTCCAATTGACTTTGGGTTTGGCCTGTTTGAGTCTGGCTTGGCAGTGTAAAATCCGTGAACTCATACTCCGAACCCTGGGTATCCGCTCCAAGCAACTCGGTTTCCTCAGTGTCCAGGAACGTGAGAGTCTGCGAGCTCGGCCCGTACGCCTCAACACTCATTTTCTCCGCAAACAGTGATATTTCAGAATGATATTAAATATTAAGCTGTAAGATGTTGCAATGTGTAGATATCCCAAACAAAATAAATCTTGAAAAATACCGTAACACCCAAGCAAATGGCTAAAGACCTGAGAACACACGGGCTCGAAAGCCTCAACTCCCACTCAAAATAACGACGTAGCACCTTGCACCGCACAACAAACGCATAGAGCACATTCAAAGGAGTGTCCATGACGTTTACACAAAAAGTGTATAGTATTCAAACATGCTTTATATTAAAAATGTGTTCACTATTTTTTATTTACAGAATACAATAAATTACTCGCATTTCTTATTAATAATTTCAGTCAGATGACTTTAAATTAAATATTTCCCATTTCAGAAGTAAATTGTAAATAGTTAAATTATGTTGTGCTGTACTATTTGTAAAGAGGCAGTTTGTGAATTATGCAATTAAGAAAACCTTATATTTAACCTCACACTATTATAAACCTGGGCTAATATGATGTTTATAATGATTGAGTAAAATTACTAACATACCTCACAAAGTTGGAAAGAGAAAAGATTTCATGAAGAGGGGCTGGAAATGTCACATGGCATAGCACATCATTTTCAGGGATTTGGCCCTACAGCAGTCTTTTTACAACCAATGGCCAAAATAACAGTAAAAATGCATACTTTACAGAAAGGGGCACATTTGTGGATTTACTTGTAAAATAATAAAAAGGACAAACCGACCCAGATATTTAATCACAGCATTATACCTGTTTCATATCCTGAAATAGAGAATATCTGATACAAAAAAAAGAATTTCACATTCTATTATTTGCCTAATTACAAATTCTGATTGTATATGCAATACATTACCTGAGATGTTACCACATGCTTGAGGTACATTTATCTTGTTGTATACATATATTGTTGACCATACAGTTTGCAGATTATGCTATGTTTTTTTTAAGAAATATTGATTCACGCATTCATGCAACATTGGATAGGAAATATCAAGGAATGTATTTAATCATTCAAACCTACACCGCAACAGTACATGTACACAGCAGGAAGCATCCTTGACCACGATGAACATCATCACTGCACAACTGCACAACAAATATTTAAAACATGACCACAGGGGAACGGGAGATGAAGGACGGTACACTAAATTACGCGTTACACTAACCATTGTGTCATTGCGATAATGATTAGTCAGGTGACCCCAGGAACTAAAAAAGAAACTAGTTAAAAGGGCCTGTGACACGCACCTCAGTGCACAATGGATAAACTAAGATCCTACTCTCACCTATAGTTGAACATTGTTACAGGTCGATATGGCTCATCAAAACTGTGTCTTTCTTTTCCACACTCCTTGGGGAGATCTGACACCTATTTCTTCCACTACCGCTCAACAATCCACTTTTTCCACTTAATCAGTAAATGTTTGCACATTTTATATTTACTGTCATCTCTATTGTTTTACCTCACACTACTTATTGTGTTTTTCTGTCATGCACCATAGCACCAAAGCAAATTCCTTGTATGTGTAAATGTACTTGGTAATAAAGCTGATTCTGATTACCGCAAAACAGAGTGGCAGATTGTGTTCTAAGTGTTTTGCTTGTCCATTGTGGGCCAGAGCAGAGGGTTTAGGACCGAGGGGTCATTCCTCAGTGGGTGTGCTGATGGCTGAAGCGGTGGTGGTGGTCAAACTTCAACTCCGCCCATGAGCTCCAACATCTCCCCGACCACAGCATGCAAAGCTCTGCCAAGGTCCTGGGCACTGTAGGGCTTTCCCAATGGAGGGACATGGATAAACGCTGACCTGCCCTTCCCTAGGTACAGTGACGTGTAGTAGGTGTAGTCACACAGGTACCTGACAAGGTAAAAGATAGTTAGAGTCAAAGGTGACATTTGCTTCGATCAGAACCCATGGATTTACCTTCAGGGTCATAGATGGGATGCATTCCCTTTAATAGATGATGAGGGGGGGGGGGGGTTCCTGTCATGTAAAATCCATCCACATCCTTCTCATGCTTTATGTTTATCTCAGCTGGCCATAGAACCAGTTCCAATCAAAGTTCCAACAATGTTTCACAAACTCCAGAATGTTTATGTTCATGTCTTGATGACATTAATCCATACAAGTATATCGTCATGCGAGCGTGAATTAATTTGGACATTATATGGTCATAATATGTTACTTGACTCCCTTTTTATCTTCTACGGTTCTCAGTAGACATAGTCTTTTTGCATAGGTGGGGTGACCTAAAAAGTTAGAGGTCACTTTAGACGTCTGTGAATAGCTGTTCATGACACAAACGTGTGGTATACATTAACCAGAAGGGGAGAAACAGGGGAGTATGCTGGATATCGTCATTCTCCACTCGGACACACAATCTGAAATATACCCCGTCATTGGCGGTTGTCACCTTGTCACCTTGACCAAATTGCTTCGACCAAATTGTTGGAGCTACAAAGTCATAAGTAACTCCAATCAGGAGAGCCTCCGGAACATGTGGTTGTGTTTAGTTTGGCCGAAACGCCCCCAAGCCATGTTATCAATCAAAAGCTAGTAAAGGGGTTCGTGGAAAATCCCCCTCATCAGTTGCACTTACAAATAAATTCCTTAGAAATTACCAGATGGAGATAAAAGAAAAAGTAGAGGCTCTGGAATGTGGGGGGGTTGTTTTTCTCTAGGACACCCTGGCTGGTAATGGTAACACAGTTTGTTGTGGTAAAATAAAAACTGAGGGTAAAAAAAACAAAAAAAAGTCCCCAAACTATTAAATACGATTAATACATTTTCCCATCTTTTAAATAGAAAATAGACCAATCAGTAAATGATTAAGCAAATGATGGGATACTTTTGTGGAATCTGCTTCTATGCACCATATGCACTTTCAATGTCAGATCAAATAACTTTATATTACTTTTTGTGAAGGCTACATAGGTCCTACAACTCCACATTAAAATACAAAATTACCTATACAAAATGAATCTTAAAACAATTGCATATCGTAACTTTGCACTCCTGTTCCTTCCAGGGATATCACTGTTATTTGATTTAAACATTTTTAATTATTCCCGGAGAAATAAAGTATTTCCAGGCATCTAGATGTTTGTTCTGCAGCCATTGCTCATGCATTGTTTTATTTTAGTTGTGTGTTTCCTGACTTTAAGCCACAAAATGACATAGGGTTATATTTATATGTTTTGCTCGTCATTACCAAGGCTCACAATAATTCCGCTGAATCCGATTGGTTGAATGAGACTCACCGGCCAGCGTCCTCCGAGACCGACAATGCCACGCCCAGACTTGACGAGTTGACCTTCTTGCAGACCAGGCCCATGTCTATTACTGAGTCAATGCAGTCAGGGGCCCCGTCAATGCAGCGCCGGGAGTCTGGACAGAAGCTGCAGTTGTCCACCCGCTCGTAGCCGTGGTTATGGCCACACTTCTCCAGGGTGACCCCGGTGGCAATCCCCGAGACCCCAACGTGGACCACTAACTGTCGACCCACAGAGACGTTGTGTGTTAACTTTGGCAAAGCCACATGGGCTACAATCATAAAGACTGTCAGTTTGTTTTCAAACCGTGTGCACCTGCACTAACACTAACACCTTATCACCGTCCACCAGAAATAGTGTTTGGCACTAGACACTTTCGGTATGACTGTGTTATTTCCTGTGGCTACCTGTGGCTGGTGTTGTTTCCATAGCAATGGCAGTAAACTCTGAACGGCCTGGTACTCCACTGGAACCTCACAGATGAGCAGGTCGACACTCTCACCCAAGCCCAGCCGTTCCAGTTCCTGTTCACAGGGAGAACAGAAAAGAAGTGTGATACCACATCCCACAGAAGGACAAGGCCAGACACCAAACTCGATGTTGAAATGCGAAGCGATCAGGTCATCATTGCTACTAACCCTGAGAGAGGAAGTCTGGCAGTCAGACACAGGGATGCTATGAAATTATTTGAGCCCAGTTTCTGACAATGTTTTCATACCATTCTTGTGAGTTGGCAACAAACAATAAACAATGGTTTCTCTCTCCCATACATTCTCCTTTTGCGATGCTAATTTGTGATTAGTGCTTAGCAGAATCTCCCTCCCTCCGACCACCCTCTTCATCTTCTGAGCATAACGAAGAACATCACCCATGAACCGTCAACAGCGCTGCACCGCAAAAGCTGCGAGGGAAAAAACTACTTCAAGGTTTCAGAGTAAACGTTTGAAATGCTACCAGTGTTGGACGCAGCTCTGACTAGCCGTTCCACACCCGTTACGCTCACCCCCTACGACCTCCTCCTCCGAGGAAACTCAAGCAGCTAGGAGTCACCGCAGTTAATATTGTTTTATGTACACACATTTAAAGATGGATCATCCTATCAATTTTAAAATTGCTAGTGTCATTATGTCATTTTATTTAATAGTATACAGTATTATAACTTATATATGTATAAATAATAACAGTGTTACTACACATTTTCAAGCCCAAAGGTGTTAGAAGAATAAACCTTATTTACCTGCACTGCCACCCAGCTAGCATTGACAGTGTGTTCTCCAAAAGGTTGAAACCCTAGAATTACAGAAGATCACGAACTTTTCAGTATTCCGAAAAACGAATGTCTAGCAACAATTGTTTTTGTAGCTGCTTATCTTTATAAGCCTATGTCAATTAGAATGACAAGAATCTCAATTCAAAGTCTAAAGGTTAAAGTTGTTAAATATTAACAGCTTGGTTGACGATATTTGTCACAATACACAATATATTTCAATAAAAGCACGGATTGTTTTTGCTGTGTTGTTTTCTCTGTGTTGGTTTGGGTGAACCCGAAACCTCCCGCCACTAGACAAGACTCGACTGAAAATAGTCTTTCCATCAACATGTATGGAGCCATTCACAATGTTTCACCAATGTATCCATGAATGGCTACATAATTATCATGTCTGCCTTGATATGCCTGACACAGGTTTGTCTCGCTTAACGGTTTTACCCTTAAAATGCATAGATTTCAACCTGACCGACAGTTTCTAAATGGAAGATGAAAAAGCATTACACAGAAGTAAAATACAAAAATATCAATAAAACTGATTTTAATCGACAGCATAAACAAACAATCAAGGTAGGCCACATACATTACTTACCTGTCACAATAACCTTCTTTTTAGTCGCCATAATTTTTTATTATAGCAAATATTGCCACAATGTCATCTATTCTTTTACTCTGTTGAGTTGAGAATTCCTCCTCGCTGTTCTTTCACCACCAGTCCTCAATTCATTCAGAATCGAGCACAGATATACTATACCCAGACAAGCAACACCGCGACGCTTCCGGAAACAAAAAGCATGAATGGGTTTAATAATGCATTCTTAGTTGATCATTTTCTCGAAATATACACGCAACTCCTGGATTAATGACAATGTATTAGGTCGTTGAAACCGTCATTATTACCACCACTAGTACGTGCCAAGCTGACATGTTTTAAATTTTGTCAACAACAACTTTGTACGGGAGGAGTGTGTATGATTGGATAGCATGCACATGCGCCGTTTCCGCAACTCGATCAGATTGCGGGTTTTTGTTTTGTTGCTAGCTAACGTTGCAATTATATCGTCTACGTATCGTATGGTAGCTTGAAGTAACTATCTTTCGATTCCCACGTTCTGCTTATCTTCATACTAAATTATCTTCGTCAGAGGAGTGTCGTATTTTCTTCTTCTACGATGTTCACACACTAGTCTACATGACTAGCTTTCGCCATCTACTGTATTGGAATGCGTTGCCATCTCGCGAATTTCAATTTACAAATGCATTGCAAGACATTGATCAACTAGTGAAGGGTGTTCAAAGCCAGAAGATAATGTTTAAGCAAATATGTAGCATATTAATAAATATTATTGTGTTTTGTTAAGAATCAGTATTTTGTTAAGAGTCATTTTCTGCTATCTGCTATTGTAAAATGTATCCATTCATTTTAATTTGCCTTAAACACAACAACATAGCATTTTGTTGGAAATACTCACTAAAACCATCAAGGTTGGTATTTATGTTTTTATACAGACACTCCCATTTTGATATCTGCTCACCATAACAACTTCTGGTTTGTATTCAGTCCACACCCCTGTTTTTAAACATGACTCATATATTCTAGCCACTGCTCCCTGAATGTCCAATTCTAAACTCCATGCTGAATATGAATGTTTAGAAACTGTTGTTTCTATAAACACAGGATTTGAGGATTTGGGTTGGGGGTGGTTTTAATGTGCTATGTTAACTAATAGAGAGAGGATTTACATGGGCGATACTTTTGCTAAAAGAACATCCATTATAAAGGTCTTCACTATATAACATCTATGAAAACAGGCTTCACCATATAACATCCATGATGACAGGCTCCACTACATAACATCTATGATCACAGGCTTTGTCACATAACATCCATGATGATATGCTCCACTATATACCATTAATGATGATACGCCCCACCATATAACATTTATAATAATATACTTCACCATATAACATCCATGATGATAGGCTTTACTATAAATCATCTATAAGGACAGGCGTCACTACATAACATCCATTATGATATGCTTCACTATATAACATCCCCAATAATATGCATCACTATATAACATCTATGATGATATGCCTCACTATATAACATCCATGGTGATGAGCTTCACTATATAACATCCCCAATAATATGCATCACTATACAACATCTATGATGATATGCCTCACTATATAACATCCATGGTGATAAGCTTCACTATATAACATCCCTAATAATATGCATCACTATATAACATCCCAAATAATATGCATCACTATATAACATCCATGACGATATGCTTAACTATATAACATCCACGATGATATGCTTCACCATATATTAATACCATATACTAACGTTATTAACTAAACTTACTACACGTTCTGCAGAAAGCTGGAAGATGCAATACTGGAGATGAACTCTAAAACACAAACCATTCACCACCCACGCGTTCTCCCGTCTTCCTGCACTGCAGTCTTAAACAGCCACCCTCCCACCGCCCCCATTCATACACCTGCTCCTGCGTCAGAGGCTGTGGCAAAGTTGCCATGGAAACAAATGATGCCCTTTGCCATTATGTGGTGCTGATGCAGGCAGACTACGCACGTCACTGCCTCTAACCGGGATGTGGGTAGGGGGGGGGGGTATCGGCTATTTTGAATGTATCCCACCGCGCTGCACCGGGCTATTCGAAGCAACAGCCGGCAGCCTTTCCCGTCCCCATTTACGGTCTCGTATAGCGTGAAGTCATTTGTCAACCTTACTTTGTGCTGGGCTTTTCTGTATACCAAGGTGATATTTCATTCTCAAGCACTGACAAGCAGAGTGTGTTTTGTTGGCAGATAATGAATCCTTTCCATAACCATCACAGAAACTGCTGTAACGATTATGTAGGTGACTAATCATCCTTACTGTCAAACAACATGTCAAAATTGGCTGATTGTTTTCCCAAAAATAGAAATTAATAAAATAAGTTATTTGAATCCAGGTTTCTGGATCTTTCTACAACAAGCTGATGTACCGTCTAGGACCAGTTTCCCCACACTGTGCATTCTCTTAAACAAAATGGAATTGGATAACAGTATTATACTAAAAGACAAATTAACAAAATTCTCAGGGGATCATTTGTCCTTTCAGTAAGTGACGGCGTGCCTACAGTGTGCCCCTATGCATCCTTGCCTGTTTCTCTGTCATCATATGTCCTCAACAGTTTGATATGCATCCTTGCCTGTTTCTCTGTCATCATATGTCCTCAACAGTTTGATATGCATCCTTGCCTGTTTCTCTGTCATCATATGTCCTCAACAGTTTGATATGCATCCTTGTCTGTTTCTCTGTCATCATAGGTCCTCAACAGTTTGATATGCATCCTTGCCTGTTTCTCTGTCATCATAGGTCCTCAACAGTTTGATATGCATCCTTGCCTGTTTCTCTGTCATCATAGGTCCTCAACAGTTTGATATGCATCCTTGTCTGTTTCTCTGTCATCATATGTCCTCAACAGTTTGATATGCATCCTTGCCTGTTTCTCTGTCATCATAGGTCCTCAACAGTTTGATATGTATCCTTGCCTGTTTCTCTGTCATCATATGTCCTCAACAGGATTGGACAGGAAGTGAAACCAACAGGTATCACGTGTCACAAGAACAAATCAGGTGATGAATTAGAACAAACTACAGAGATGTACACATGCACACACCCAGGCTCTAAATCTCACGGCCCAATTGACCGTTTGTGAATGTCAGTACATTGCCTTCAACTGACACACACTGTCTGGGGAGTGACAATGGATGTACATAGAAACACTAAACTACTAATCTAACCCTAACTCTAACCATAACCCCAAAATCCCATTCCCAAACTCATCCTTAACTGTTGAACGTATGCCTAAACATAAATCCTAACACCTAATCCTAACTTTAATTAGAGCTCTAAATCTAACCTAACTTTAACATTCACCCTGACACAAACCACAACATTACCTTAACCCTAATTACCTAACCTAACCATTTTTCTAACCCTAACCCCAATCAAATAGAGGACCAGTCAAATGGGCACGCTTTACATGATTGTTCTACTTTTAATAAGGAACACAAACAGTGACTCCTACCCAGCCCCATTCAGTGTTTGTGAATGTGTCAGTTAATGTTTCCTCAACTGTGTGCGGGTGTTTTTAGGTGGTAAGCAAAAGTATGTAAGTGTGTTCCCTGACATACAGCTGTCAAGATGGCGTGAGAACAATGTCTATAAAGTTCCTATAAAGACTGGACTAGCAGAAAGAGCTGGAGAAAACCTTCAGAGCCCCTCCCTAGCTTGCAAACCTTACCCGCCCAGTCTCTTCTGGCGACCCTGTGCTTTCTAATCTATGACATCAAACCACAATGCACTGCGCTGTTTGCAGTTTACCTAAAGTCTCCATGGCAATAAGAACTGGTTCAACCCCTTGTTTAAATCAGACCGGAAACAAACGTCATTTTGAGCCAATCTTAGCGCGCTGAAGTGACATAATGGAATTTTTAGGGATAGAAATCAGGCAGAGGGTTGGGTGTGCGCATAGCAGTCGTGTCATCGGGAAAAGCGCTATACCCGGGCAAGAAGAACAGGAAAAGCCAAGACCATTGTTTTCGCCTCGGGCATACAGACAGAGTGGGGACAGTCGATTAATTGAATCAGATGTTGAGGAGCGGAAAAAACTGTAAACTTTAAACTGAACTGTTGGTTTTATTGCCATAGATTAAAAGTTGAATCGTTTTATTTAATGCGTATTGCTCAACCAGACCCTCGTGTGAGGGTTTAGAATGGAAACAACCCTCTACCCTGCTAATGCGCTGAATAGTCGAGGGATTTCAAGCCTTTATTCCTACAACAGCATGATGAAGAAAGACATGAGTTTAAACCTGGACGACGAAAGCTCCAATCTGAAACCGAATCTCAGGGACGCAGACGGAATTCTGAACTCCCCGGACTTAGGACTCTTGAAATTGGCGACTCCGGACCTTGAACGATTGATTATCCAGTCGAATGGAATTGTTACCACGACCCCAACCTCTCAGTTTCTATATCCAAAGTCAGCCAGCGACGAACAGGAATTCGCGGAAGGCTTCGTGAAGGCGCTTGAAGATCTTCACAAGCAGAATCAGCTTAGCGAAGGGACGTGCGCACCGGAGAGACTGGACCTCATCGGTTCCAACGCAGCCCCGGTAGGCTTGCCCTCAGATCTGCCAGTGTACACGACTTTAAACGGCTATGGAAATAGTCCACTGGGCACCACAGTGAATTATTCGACAGATACCATTCCATTCCCGCCGCCACCTAATCTGATGAGCGCGCATCAACAGGCGGCTGCCGCGGCGCTGTCACGACTCCAGGCGCTAAAAGACGAGCCGCAGACGGTCCCTGACATGCAATGTTTTGGAGACAGTCCACCGCTGTCTCCTATCGACATGGACAACCAGGAGCGCATCAAGGCTGAGAGGAAAAAGCTGCGAAACAGAATAGCCGCGTCCAAGTGCCGCAAAAGAAAGCTGGAGAGAATATCCCGTCTTGAAGACAAGGTCAAAAACCTGAAGACACAGAACACTGAACTTGCATCCACTGCCAGTGTGCTTAGAGAGCAAGTGGCACAGTTGAAACAAAAGGTTCTGAACCACGTTAGTAATGGATGTCAACTTCTCCCAAACCAGGTTCAAGCATACTAGAGGATTATGTAGGCCTATGAGGCAACCGCCATCATTTGGCTAGTTATCTTCTCATATGGACTACCTAAAACCCAACGGGATTTTCTAATAGAATACAATTGCTGAAAATACATCAGAACTGGAATTTGTGTAAAACGGCTATGAGCCCTATATCAGAGCAAACACTAATTGTGCTGCCCCCTTCCGGGGAACATGCATATCAGCTCTCCGAAGGACAATTCAGTACATATAAGGATATCATTATCTGCATGTAAGATGGACAATTTCACTAATTGCAACTATACACCAGGATGTCATTGAGTGCATGTCATCCACCGTGTAATATATGCCTTAGGCTTCTTGTTTACAAGC
Source organism: Novumbra hubbsi (assembly GCA_016801125.1). Taxonomy (NCBI): domain Eukaryota; kingdom Metazoa; phylum Chordata; class Actinopteri; order Esociformes; family Umbridae; genus Novumbra; species Novumbra hubbsi. The sequence goes on along the minus strand of JACXGK010001524.1, from coordinate 50,980 downwards.
ACTTATTTACCAATGACAAATGTATATTTTTATTTACCAAAACGTCTTATTTTGCATACGGTCTTATATTTTGCAAATCTGAATTGTGCATGTCTTGTATACGCTCTTGTGTACAGTAATTGTATGTTCATTCTATGTTGTGCGGTTCAGTGTTTATTGTCACCATCCATGAATGTAGCCTTTCTTGTTGTTGGCCCTATGTAGTCATTTTTAATGTGATTTTACCTCTCGAAGCTGTTTATTAAATTCAATGAATTATATAATATTTGTCAAGTCTAATTTTGGACCGACGGTCTTTGTAGCGGGTCTGGTCAGAACACAAATTGTGCCAGCTATTGATTACGGTCTCTCCGTTTTGGAGATTGTCTTGGTTCATGTTTGTACTTTAGTATAATATCCGTCCTCAGAATGACAACAGGGAAAATAACGCTTTAAAAGAATAGCGTTCCATAATGCCTACTATACGATAAGGTATGTTGTCACCTAGTGGCGAAATGATGTAATTACAACTGTCCTGTTTCAACGAGGATGACAGTACATCCATAACATTTGGTGAGACTACATTGAAATAAATGTAAAACAAGTTCACACATTCTGCTTTTATGTTTTGTTTATTAATTCATTGTTTTAGCAAACCCGGTGTTACAGCACAATTTGCACATGACTAAAACCCAAGAAAAACCACATTATTTACAAGGGGTAAACAGAACAGACAAGAAAAAAGCCAAGATAAAACTGAATAGGACTATATCAGAGGCAAGTTTACAGCTTTAGCAAAACACAATTAAGTACAAATTTAACAAATGCAGAAAACATAATAACCGGACGAGATAAGTACTGATCAAACTTTTAACACTCCCCTTATTGAAAACTGCCACACATTAGACACACTAGAGGAGGACAAACATTTCATTCAGAGCAGCTCTCAAAGTATGTGCTCCAGGTCTTATCTCAGTGGCTCTTGAATATTGGCTTTGTTGGGATATCTTTGGAATAAACACCATGCAAAAGCTGCCTTAAGCCAACAGTATGTTTTTCAGACCTGCCCTTCAGCAGGTTTGCTGCAGGGTCATATTTACCATTCAGGAGAACTAGGAGATTTGCCATTGATAAGAGTATTGCTCAGATTGGAATACTGTACATACAATGGCATCATATCGCACCCAGTCACACAGGCTCACAGTTAGTGTAGAAACATGGAAAATCGATATACAAGTATTTTTCATTTAAATTGCTTGAACATGATCAGGAGAACATACAGTGAAACCCAGCGTTGGAGGATGGACACGCCACTCAACTGACATTCTGGTTTAGAACCAAACTCTCTATTCAATACTGACATAACAGTCTATTTATTTTTTATTTTTCGCCAAAAAAAACAATAATGATCTATGTAGAAGCTCGTTCATAAATAAAATAAATAAGTTATAATAAATACTATGTAGAAATATTGTTGGCTGTGACATAATTGACAAAACCCCTTTGTGTGCCTTGCGGTGACTCCTGGCTTGTTTTCCACACAAACAAGCCAAGTGTGAAACAGGACAAAACAAGAAACATGACGCTGAACACTCCAGCAAAACAAGTTTCTACTCAAAACCAAAAAGACAAACCATGTATTTTTCTTGTAAAGTTTGTTCAGTGTTGTATTATGTGTGCAGTAACCCAACGTGAGTCTGAGAATGTGTGTGTGTCTTGTACACATTAATAAGAGGTAATTGTGCTGTAGAGTACCAGTGTTATACACTGACAATTAACGAGAGGCTTCATTTTTCAACCGTTTCGTTGGACATGCTGCAAACTCAGCACATCAGTTGGATGAGCACCACAACAGCTCTTACACGCGCTCAGAAGAGGACAGCTCTCACAGCACGACAACAGCTCTCACACGCACCGCAGAGGACAGCTCTTACAGCACGACAACAGCTCTTACACGCACAGAAGAGGACAGCTTCAACTACATGCACCTCTCACAAAGCACAGACACGATCAATTCTTTTAATAGTATAATCATTTGCTAATATATATTAGAATTCTTATATGCATATTTACTACACTATGAAGTCGCACATTTATACAAAGTTGCGTGTAATTGCCCCCCGTACTCAGGGACATTGTTCCCCATCAGTCAGAATATGTTTTTATCGATCTTTACCAAAACACTAAATTAGGTAAAAAATAAATAAATAAAATACAACTAAACAAATGTGTTTTCAGTAGGATTTTGGTTGGACAAGTAAAAAAACAAAACATAAATCAGAATCTTATAAAATGTTCGCTATCCCAAATTTTGTCTGTGGACATCCCTCACTCACTGTTACCACAGATATGGATTTGATGGGTTGAAATTGCTCGCCGCCAGCTAAAAGAGCACATGTTTTAAAAACAGCCACCCAAAGTAAACAGAGAATCGGAAATGTGGCCCTTGGAACAAAAGACATGAAATCCCTACAGGTTCTAGGCCACAGAAAGGCTAGTCAGAGGAACGCGACTTTCTGATTTTTACAATAGAACAAGTATGGAGGAAAGGACAGGCTCTTCCATCTTAACACTAACCCACCACAGACCTCTTCCGCCAGTTAACGAGGCTGCAGGAAGAGGTGTGTGTGTGACCGTCAGGTACTTCTATGCGAGTGAGTGGCATGTATGTGTGTGTGTGCGGTGAGTGTGTGTGTTTAGCATGCACAGTCCTGGTGGGGGCGCTGGGGTTGCTCAGTGAGCTGTGGCCCCTGTTTGGCCCCGGTGACAGCAGGGTCTGCGTTGTCCAGGCTCTCCGACATCTTCTCACAGATGATGTCCACTAGCCGCTCAAAGGTCTGCTTCACGTTGATGTTGTCCTTGGCGCTGCACTCAAAGTATTCAAAGCCTGCAGAGCAGAGGGAAACTGACGTTAAGAGCCTAACAAACGGCCTTTTCTCATTTGTCCGCATGTGACAACGACGCGGCCCTGTGACTTCCCCACTCATCCGTAGTAGCAGATCGGGTATGTAATGCAGGGAACTGATTGGCTGTGTTCCTGGGTAAGAACCGGGTTCAGGGATCCAATGGGGTGTGTTCCTGGGTAAGGACCGGGTTCAGGGAACTGATTGGGTGTGTTCCTGGGTAAGGACCGGGTTCAGGGAACTGATTGGGTGTGTTCCTGGGTAAGGGCCGGGGTCAGGGATCTGATTGGGTGTGTTCCTGGGTAAGGGCCGGGGTCAGGGATCTGATTGGGTGTGTTCCTGGGTAAGGACCGGGTTCAGGGAACTGATTGGGTGTGTTCCTGGGTAAGGGCCGGGGTCAGGGATCTGATTGGGTGTGTTCCTGGGTAAGGACCGGGTTCAGGGAACTGATTGGGTGTGTTCCTGGGTAAGGGCCGGGGTCAGGGAACTGATTGGGTGTGTTCCTGGGTAAGGGCCGGGGTCAGGGATCTGATTGGGTGTGTTCCTGGGTAAGGACCAGGTTCAGGGAACTGATTGGGTGTGTTCCTGGGTAAGGGCCGGGGTCAGGGATCTGATTGGGTGTGTTCCTGGGTAAGGACCAGGTTCAGGGAACTGATTGGGTGTGTTCCTGGGTAAGGGCCGGGGTCAGGGAACTGATTGGGTGTGTTCCTGGGTAAGGGCCGGGGTCAGGGATCTGATTGGGTGTGTTCCTGGGTAAGGCCCGGGGCCCAACTCACCCAGCTGGTCAGAGAGCTGCCTGCCCCGGTCTACTGCCACCACCCTTTCATCCTCCATGTCACACTTGTTTCCCACCAGCAGGACCTGGGCATTGTCCCAAGAGTACGTCTTGATCTGAGTTGACCTGCACACACACAGGAAGTACATTGTAATAGACCCACACACACACATAGAACTTAAATAGACACACACACACACACTATTTCTTGGTGTTCTCGTACCAGTCCTGCACAGCATTGAAGGAATCCTCGTTGGTGATGTCATACATGAGGATGAAGCCCATGGCTCCTCTGTAGTAGGCCGTGGTGATGGTCCGGTAGCGCTCCTGTCCAGCAGTGTCCTGACAGAAACATGCGCCGTTATATACGACACACTGAGTTGTTACCGTTATATACGAAACACTGAGTTGTTACCGTTATATACGAAACACTGAGTTGTTACCGTTATATACAAAACACTGAGTTGTTACCGTTATATACGAAACACTGAGTTGTTACCGTTATATACGACACACTGAGTTGTTACCGTTTTATGTATAGAAGGGAGTCATTGTCATTAGATCCTACACACAGAGTGTTATATCCTACACACAGAGCGTTATATCCTACACACAGAGTGTTATATCCTACACACAGAGTGTTATATCCTACACACAGAGTGTTATATCCTACACAGTAAATGGTTATATCCTACACACTAAATCGTTATATCCTACACACAGAGTGTTACCGTTATATCCTACACACTAAATCGTTATATCCTACACACAGAGTGTTATCGTTATATCCTACACAGTAAATTGTTATATCCTACACACTAAATCGTTATATCCTACACACAGAGTGTCATCGTTATATCCTACACACTAAATTGTTATATTCTACACACAGAGTCGTTATCGTTATATCCTACATACTAAGTCGTTAAACAAAACACATATTTTCACTATGGGGAATGTGTAGATTGATGACAAAAATGTACTGTCTAGACTCTGTTTCCACCAACACTGTCTAGACTCTGCCTGTGTCCACCAACACTGTCTAGACTCTGTTTCATTAATCACTTTTTTGGATATGTTCTCTGGCAATTCAACTAGTGTGTTTAATCTAAACACTTGTTTCCAAACAGCACCCCCGGAAACACCCAGACCAGTCAATATTTCACATAGCCTCTTGGTCATAAACGTTTCAGATTACAGAGGTCCAAAATGCAGTCGTAAAGTCAAAGAGGAACAATGACTGGTGCAAGCAAGACTAAAAAGAAAAAAATCAATCCAGAAAGACCACAGTGGCTGGTGCATTTTGCACCCCTCAGACACAGGAAGTAGATAGCTGAAAGGAGATGACCTCAGCTCGGCAGGGTTTGCGCGTTCTTACTTCACCTTCTTCTCCAGTGTCAGAAATACTTGTAGATACAGTTCTCTTACCGGGACAGCTTTTTTCATTTTGTGCTAGATAAATTGTCTCACAAAACTACGTCTTACACTGTTTATAGTGGGTGCAGATACATTCAAATTGTTCCCATGGATATGAATGGATATTAGGAGTGAACCCAAAAACACAGTATTCTAATTCATGCTAAACATCCCAGGAGCAAAGGACAGCACGAGAGGAAGAGACGGGAGATGGTGGGAGGAGGGGAGAGAGAGGAGATTGATAGAGGAGAGGAGAGAGAAAGAGACAAACACCTCCTCTTACCCCCCCCCCCCAAAAAAAAGGCTGTCCTAACAACATTTCCCCTACAGCCTTCACTTTATAGAAAAACAGAAGCCGGCACACGCTGTTCCAACCACTGTGGTTGTATATGCAGTGTCAGTTCATCGCCCGAACCAGGCCAGTATATTTTGCACTCGGACGAGGCCCATTTGTAATTGACGTGAGAAGCTCCTTCAAAACCAAAACAACGGGATCCGTTGAGGTCAATGTCTCACCCAGATCTGTAGTTTGATCCTCTTGTCGTTCCTGTAGATGGTCTTCACCTTGAAGTCGATGCCCACCGTGCTGACAAAGGCCGGCGTGAACGAGTCGTCCGCGTAGCGGAACAGGAAGGACGTTTTGCCCACACTGCTGTTGCCGATGATCAGGATTTTGAACATGTAGTCGAAGTTCTGATCGGAGGACTCCTTCTGTCCATAGGTGGCTGTTGCTGAGGCCATCTTGGAAAAGAAGAAATTTGTCTTTCTGAAAACGTGTTTTTGCTGTTACAATGAAATGTCTTAATATCCATGCGTCAGTCGAAGATGTGTGCCATGTCATGTTTGTTCAGATATGTGCACCATATGAGTGTCTAAATCACTTCCTTTAAAACATTAAATTTCATGGGTAACATTAGGCTTGTAGATGCTAAACACACCAACACCATATTACACATCCTGTCCAAAATAGGACATTAACAAATATGTTAGCAAAAGTCCCAGAACGCATTTTGAAATATAAAGTAAAAGAATTATACAGAAACATCAATTTTTCGCTTTAAATGTATGTCAATCAATATCTTTGGTTGTTAAATAATACAATTTAGTGCACAATTACAACTGTGGGTCAGGGAATTCCTAAAAAACGTTTAACAAAATCTTAAGTGCAACTGCATTTCATGAGTTATGCTTATTAAAATGTTGACTGAATTAAATAAACGACAATCTTCAAACATGATGGTAAGAGTCTCCTTCCTATCAAAAATAAATGGCAATCCGTAAAACGTGTGTATTGTACATTATTTATTCACTCTATCTATAGCAGCTGATAAAAAGTCAAGAGCGCACCCAGTGTCGCGTCCTGTGGCGAGCCAGGCCCTACATAATACGCTTATAACGTTGAGCTAGAACGTTGTGAACATCTTTACATTATTAATTGAAGTAATGCAATGGGATGCACAACACGAACGAAATAATCATGTAAACACGTTTTGCCTAAATGTATTGACCTTTCGGACAGTAGAATCTCATATGAAATACGACCAATATGAAGAAGGCGGAAACTCCGGGGCTTACGCTAAGCATCGACTAAACTGGCTAAACAGCTATGACTGTGGGTATTGGGAACACATTTTAGAGCATGTCAAACATTTAATAGATTCAAAACCGGGCAGAATACCTGACAGCAGGCAATTTGTTTGTTGACAAGTGCATTTGCATGGGCTTAACTGTCTTGGTCACAATTGCTGATCAGTAAGGATAAGATCATCCATATGACACAGTCAGACTGTGCGGCTACCTAGCCAACCACACAGGTTCTCGAGCTGGTAACCCGCTCGAGCAAAATTCGCAGGAAAGAAACAGAACACAATGCAATTGCTATAAAGTGAACTGCTCCAGTTCAATTGAATACGTTGTTATTTTAATGACAAAAGAACTAGTCTGCTATGTCGAAACGCATTAACTAATTGTAAACATCAGGTCGCCGGATGAAAACGCATGTCTCACTAGAATTAGGCTTAGTCAGCTAGCTGCCTAGCATGCTAGGCTATGTTGATGCTAGTGGTAGCGAAGCATCCGTCTTCTAGCTCTATGTCAAATGAAGGTTATTCTTTCGTTATTTTTCAATAGAATTTATCATCTTAAATGTTCGATTTCTATATGACTCGATCATCAAACACTTCCCACCGCAATTGTAATTAGTTGCATTGCATCGCAAGACCATACAGCTTGTGGCTTACCGTGAAATGTCTGTTTTATCCGCAGCTCAGATGCAGCAGTAGTACCCAATATTGCACCTGCAGAAGCTCCGGGAGTCACTCGATTGACTGTCAACGAAGGGGCGGTTCCGAGTAGAGCTAGAGAATGACTGACATATTGGAATACCACTCAACACACTGTATGGTCCACCCCAACAGTATTTATTTTCCTTCTCAGTAAAGTCGCTGAAATGCGTTGTACTTTAAACCGAAATTTCAGATTGCCATTGAATCGGAATTAAGATTCGGTGGGGCATAAACTGCAGCACTGAATTATTTACAATAAGCTTCCTTGATATCCAAAGCATGAAGACTCCTTTATTGGCAAGGCGGACAGGCATACAGTTTAGGGAAACAGAGCTTTAAAACCCGTAGTAAACAGTTGTGTTTAGATTGTCAAGACTGCTGACTGAGGAGTTATAGTCAGGAGAGAAAAAGGAATAGCATGTCTGAAAGGTCGAGGAATCTCTTAATTTACTAAAGTAATCTAGAACAAAACAGATTTACTTTCAAATGGCAGACATAAGGATACTAAAACATTTGGTTGAGTACTGCAGTTAAAATCTGTCAAACGTTTCCCCCCCAAAGCTCAGAAGGTAGTTACAAATAAATACTTAGCCTCCAGCAAGGTCTGTAGTTTCTCATTTCAGACAGATACATCAAAATAATAAATACACTGTACACAAAGCGTTGCAAAGAAAATATACAAAACAATAAACGTTAAGTGGCACGCAAAACTGAATCCTTCCGTGAAATTGCTGTTGTAGTGCTGCGTTTGCTTGAAAGAAGACATATGCTAATATAAGGCTCCAGAAAGTAACATTTTCTAGATCATTCGAAAAACTCAATACAAATTTACCACGGCTGTGGTTCAGAAGCTTGTTTTCCGTACACACAGATTAGCAAATTTTAGTCATGCATGTCCATCAAAAGACCATGTAGTTACACAAAATGTAAATCCGACAACCTCCCGTTCTGGCTACACTTGTTCGGCCTGAGGTATGCATAAGTTTAGGGGGCCCTTGTGTTTTAGGGACTATAAGTGAACCGTTTTTGTTTTGATGCCATTAGATTGTTTCTAACCAATCAGAGTATCAAAGCGAATTGTCAAACCACCGCTATACCCAGTTGTTCTGGCCAAAAACATAGGTTTCTGATAACTGCCAGAGACGTCTGAATGTGAATGCATTGTATGAAGGGTCAGGGAGGTGGTCATACATTTAGCCACGTTAACGCACTATGAAAGTGATGAGTCCTACGTCATAGTACCAGATTCACATACTTGGTCTTTTGAACTGTGTTCAAGATTTTATCTTCAATATTTTGTAGACTTGAGTGGGTGTAGAGCCAACGGAGGTAACTTGGTTTTTCAGAGGATACTCGGTACTGCGATTCTTTATGGCTGTCCAATAACGTTCACTGTTGACCGGTAAATAGTAGGTGAACTTATTTAGAAAGCAAGTTGAGACTCCCACTGAGTTCCAAGCAACCATAGGGTTGACAAGCAGTCGCGTACATCACTAATGCCTAGTGTCGGCCATGCATCAAGCCACATAATACCAGGTTAGAGAATATAGACAAAATTCTAATGTGGATTAGTCAACAGTTAGATTACACTCTACTGTACTGGAAGTGCAGACTTGTCAAAGTACCATAAAAAGTGCTTTGGTTTCTTTTATATATTCAATAAATCCAAATGTCATCATACAAACCACATCTTTAAGAAAAGTAGAGTTATCGCTGGATTATTGTTCCGAAACAGAAGCCAATGGTAGAGACAGAAGGGAGAGAGACGTGATCAACACTGCTGTCCGTCAATAAACCAATGGAAAATAGCCAGGAGCAAAATGGAAATTACAGCACACGTTGTGTCATGTTTGCTTGGCACTTGTATTGTCATTGGCTATGTCCCTGTGAAGAGCAGGATATTGATCCATGACATAAACTAAAAGGGAGGAAAAATTCTGGCATAGAAAACCGTCCCATGGCCAGTGTACTTGTTTTGGGACAGTCAGATTTGCTCGTGGGTTTCAGATCTTTCACACGTTTCTGAAACGGTCAGGCAAAAGAAATTGACATCTGCCACACACAAGTGCAGCGAACACAGGCAAATGCCACCCATGTAGCTTAGTTGTTCAACTTGTTCAAAATGTGACCAGTGATGATGGTACCTGAAGTAGGAGGAAAATATTAGACATACTGTGCTGTAACAATGGACACAAATGGACCTTGTACAGTTCTTCCCACGGACCTCCTGTCAAACAGTGCTTAATTTTGTCCAGGTTCCCTCAGAGCAACTAGTCCTCCTGATGTGCCAGTGTGGCGTGCTGGTTACCTCGGTGCCCGTGGCAAGAAAACCACCTCAGTCATCTGCCTCCAATGTGTTCATAGGTTAGCTCAAGCCCTTTCAAGCAGGTTGGGGATTGGCTGTGAGGGAAATAGTAAAGTGCTAAGAGTGGAGGCAGAATGACGAAATGGCTGTCATTAAAAGGTTGAGGATAAACACCATTACATTAAAAAGCAGTATCTAAACACTTTGAATTACTTCAAATACATATAGTTTTAAATTAAATCATACAGACAAGTACTGAATATTAACTGAAGTGCTTGTTTTGGGTACCCCGTGTAACAACAACACCACAGCTAAACCCAATTCAACGATCACGCCTGCTGTCAGTTTATAGTAGGAATGGGCATTTTGAATGCCTCAAATCAGATTTAGTGTGCTGCTGTCATTTCCCATTTCCAACACCAGGAGGCGCCAGGGGCACCCGGCAAATCTTCGGGATACTGTTAACACCCCCCCTCCCAGAGGGCTATAAGGACTGGGCTCAGTTTATGTTTCACAGGTTGACACGTGACCGTTCAGGTCAGGACTGTGGGAGAAGCAGGGACACTACAGCCGCATCAAAATCACGGAAGAAGGACCGCAGCCAGACACCCCGCAGCAGTTGAAACGGGGGTACCCCCCCAAAAAATATTGTGCTACATTAAAACAACGTCTTGATGAAAAGATGCTGATCTGTATGTTTTCAGTACATATTTGGTAGTCTGGAGTGACCCTGGCATGAGCCACCTTCTGCCCAATTGTCAAAAGAATTGCCATAGGCCGATAATCTGTTTATTGCGCTGTTTGGCATGTCTGAGAAAGACTCCCTGGTTTTTGCTGTTCCTTCGCTACCTTAATTTTATCAAGCGGTCACAAAGTCAAGTGGAAGACATGTCACGCAAAATTCCTAGCTTCTTCTCCGTAGACCTTGGGTTGCCTGGCAAACATGAGCCAATGTCCTATGTCCAGCGTGGTAAACTCTAAAAGACCAGCTCATAACATTGTTTCATGCAAGGAACAGTGGAACAGCTCTCATCTCTCCAGTGCAAAATGACAGACGGCTGTGTTAGCTTCCTAAAACCCATCCCTCCGTGTTCTCTACCCCAGCTTTTCTCCGCCGTTCCGGGTGGGTGGGTGGGGGGGGTAGAGGGGATCAGGTTAGGAGGCACAAAAGAAAAAAACTAAATTATAAAGAACATCGCACCGGTGCTATGTCCCTAACCTGAAGCGCCTCACGCCCGCGTTGCTTTCTGGGTCGTGATCTCTGGCGTCAGCGGCCTCCCTGTCTGGGTTAGCGTCCGCGGACAAAGTCCTGCCGTCAAGGCCGAGGATAGAGGTGGCTATTTTGGAGAGTGCCTGAGAGTATGGCCGTGCGGTGGCGGTCACGGAAGGGAGTCTGCCGTCCCGGTCAGTCCGACTAGGCTCCACCCCTGCGCAACCGTAGCCCGGCTCCTCCTCCGTGGGGCTGTCCGTGTCCGACTCCCGCTCTTCCTCCAAGGTCAGCTCAAACTGGAACTTGTCCCCTGCCGAGGGCCCGCCACCGCCCCCGGCCCCCGCGGGCTGATCCCTGTCCTTGGCGTCCGGCGTGGGCGAGGGACTGTGGGGGATCATGCTCTGGTACCACTCGCGGTTGTCCTCCAGGGTGTCCAGGATGTCCTGGGCGTCGGGGTGGACCAGGTCGGCCCAGGTCTCCCACAGAGGATGGACGATGTAGTCGATGAAGCCCACCTGGAGCGACAGAGAAGCACACGTTTGTAAACGGCACACGTTTGTAAACGGGTCTGTGTGTGTGTGTCTGTCGTAAGCCTACCTGGTTCTTCTCGATGGAGGCGTTGTGTTTGTCACACATCGGGCTGACCTCCATGCCCTTGTCCCGCTCCCGGTCCCCCTGGGTGAAGAACTCCACCATGATGCGGTCCGTCCACTGGCGGTACAGCTCCAGGGGCTTGGTGGGGTTGCTGAGGTCGGCACAGTGGACCATGTTCTGAAGGACCTGGGGGGGAAACCCAAACCATTAGTTATTGAGTGTCCATTCAATTAAACGACCGTTGAATAAGATGACGGGGCCTCAACAGTTTGTCGGAGAAGGGGGCCATCAGCCAAAGCTAGTGTAATGGCTTCAATTGTTGCGTATGGCACGTACACTAAATAACCGCGTTTGTGGTCAAATATTTTAGATTAGCCAAATGGCCATAGTAACATCTATCTAACAACTGTCATCCTGAATCCATGCTGAGAGGGTAAACTGGATAAATCTGTGAGTCTTACCTGGATGCGATCTCCATAGTTGTCAAGCAGCAGCACTCCCAGACTGGTCACCTTCTTGGTCTCCACCATGGTCTTCAGGTCAGCCAGGAGATTCATGTGCTTGGACATGTCTGTGGCCAGCACCATGTCAATGACCATCTTCCTGAGGGACTGTCTCTGTTTCTTGCTGAGGTTCTGGAAGATGTCACAGTTCTCTTCCTGGAGCAGCTTGAAGCCCACAGCCAGGTGATGGTTCTCCAGGACAGATGAGTCGTTGTACATCAGGGCCAGCTCTGAATCTGAACACAGAACCACAACAGAGGAACAATTATATACAGTGCAGGATCTGGCAGAACCACAGCAGAGGAACAGTTATATACAGCGCTGAATCTGGACAAAACCACAGCAGAACAACAGTTATATACAGTGCAGAATCTGGACAGAACCAGGGCAGATGAACAGTTATAAGCAGCAGGGTTCTCAACTGGCGGTGCGTCGGCCAAATGTGGCCTGTGTGTCTTGTTAGTGTGGACATCCAACCTGAAAAGGATCTCAAAGTTATAAACATCTCAACCCCAGGGTAGACGTGAGAACTCACTGGTGTTGATGAGGAACTGGTTGGAGACGCCTGGGTGATCCACATCATGTATAGCACTGGCAAACAGAGCAGCTAGGACCTCCAAGTCAGTGAACACAGCCTGGAGAGACGGGAGATATTATAATAAGGACTATGATAAGAAAAAAACACTTAATCTGGTGGACTATGGTTGCCTAGCTGTCTAAGCCACCGCTTCCAGGTTCACAGTGTAAGATTCCTGTCCAACACCAAATGATGAACCATTTAAGTCAGGGGAGATTTATTGGCACAAGTCCAAGATGTTGACCTTCCATAGGTACATGTTCTCCAATGATTACAAAGTAAACACAGTATTTTATGCCAGTGCACGTAGGAGGCGAACAATGGTCATAGCCACCAATGAGAAAAGGTCTATCCCACAAAATACCCCCAAATGGCATGCTCCAACCCATAAAACCAATGACAGTCACATGGACAACCCCCGTTAGGAGGCGTACACAGGAGGTGTGGGGCCCATCTGTAAAAGGCATCACGTCCTACCTGTTGTTCTTTGTTCAGAGTTAATTAGCACTATCGTACATTGTGTCAAACTTAAATCAATCACTTTTACGACATATTCTGACCACAGATATGGACTGCTGGGGCAGGGGTTTGGTTCTGACCAAATGCTAATATGCTTAATGTAGTCTGGCACAGTGCTACACATAACCTCTGTGCAGTTGACAAACACAAGACCACAAACGCAGTGGGACATTTTCTGCTTGAACGTTTCTAACGGTCCGCGGCGCCGTACCTCCAGGGCGGGCGTGGACAGGAGGACGTGGGTGGACTGGACCACGTCGGCGGCGTGGATGTTGTTGTGATAGGCCACGTCGGCATGGTAATGGTGCTCCAGGGTCATCACGAAGGTGAGGAAGGTGTCCGCGGGGATCTTGAAAGACTTGAGCAGCTCTCGCTCCTGTACGCAAAGACAACGAGAGGCGGCTTAGTGGCGCATGGTCGTTTAGGACAACCCCACGGACTCCCCTGCCGTCGGTGAGACGCTTTTAGCCGTGGCTTTCTGAACAGTAGGGCCGTGGAGGGGGGCAGAGCTAGAAGGACTCGTTAAACACAGGTGGTGAGACGTACCTGGAAAATTGAGTACATTGCCACCGTCAGTGGACGATTTCCAGAATATTCAGATATTTTGAAAATGTCTATGCCCCATCGGTTTACATCTTCCAACTCCTGCCAGAATGAAAAACATTTCAGTAAAAAAAGAAACCCGAGACAAGCTAGGGACTGCAGTAGTCTGTTGTTGTTTTGTTGTATACTGTGTTTTTTATTGTATCTGTTTGAATGCCTTTAGTGGCTAGTGTTTTTATTTGATGTCTGCTTTGACTACATGTTAAACCTATGTCAGTCTTATGAATGTTGTATCCTGTAACATATTCTCTGCGTTGGACCCCTTAGAAAACAAATTGCATGCATGTTGGGATCCAAATAAACAAACAAACTGTCATAGCTTGCGACAACTACCTTGGCGAGGAGACCTTCCTGACAGGAAGCGACCCCAAAGCGGGGGATGACAGAGGGGCCCACACTGGGGACCTGGATGGGCTTCTTCAACCCCACAATCTGGGACATGGGGCGCTTCTTCTTGTCGGGCTTCTCCTTCTTCTCCTTGGTGGGTGGAGACATGATCTCCATGTCATGTTGCTTTTCTGAGGCACAGACCAGGCACCCAACCCTACATCAGCTTGATATTACACGGTAATGACAAGGTAATAACACAGTATTTACACAGTAATGACACAACCGCCACACGGTCGTTACCACAGCATGAATACATATCCGAATAACTGTTTGTGCTTCGTTATTAGTAGGTTCTAGGAAGCAGATTACTTCCCAATACTCATTACAATTGTATTACAATAGTCATTACACAGGTAGTGAGAACCATACAGTTCTAAACAGTCATCAGGGCAGGTGACACTTTACAGTGAGTTAAAGTGGCACAGATCTGTGCATTACACACACAGACAGACCGACAGTGAGAGAGATACAGACAGATAGTAAGAGAGAAAAAGACAGACAGACGGGAGAGAGAGACAGACAGGCAGGGTGAAAGAGAGACGGACAGGGAAAGAGACAGACAAACAGTGAGCGAGAGAGAAAAAGACAGACAGTGGATAAGAAACAGACTGTGAGAGACAGGCGGACAGTGAGAGAAAGAGAAAGTGAAACAGACAGTGAGAGAGGGACAAGGTGACATACCTAGGAAGGTGCTGGAGATGAACTCAGACACCTGGTTTCCCGACCGGCTGGTCTCTGACAAGTGAGTGAGCTCTCTGTTCAGCATCCGCTTGAACTGGGGAGTCAAACCACAGCAGAATGAAGCAGGTCAAACGGCCCGTCACAACACCGATACCCCCCCC
>JACXGK010001524.1:15620-35979 GCA_016801125.1 Novumbra hubbsi | reverse complement strand
ACCCAGTGACTACCCAGTGACTACCCAGTGACAACCTAGTGGAAACGCTTCACCCGTTTCCCAGTCCGTCACCTTTGAAGTGTACGAAGGTGATGGCGTCGCGTTTCCCAGATGCAAGGGGTCATCTTACCCAGAAACGTCCCCCCGCTTCCCCAAACACGGGCAGCGCTGCCACATCTCAGATGCAGACGGGGTACCAGGCCAAGCGCGCGCATGATCACCTCACAGGACGTAACTGTGCATGGGTGTGCAATGTACCACACCGCCTGGCGCTGATAGTATTCCGCCGTGAGACTTCAGCCAGAGTGGCTAAACACGGGCTGGTATTCAAAGATCTCTTCCATCGTTCGGAATGAGTAGAACAAGTCTTATGTAATCCTCGTACACACGGAAACAGCGACAGTCTGCTCTGAAGACCTACACAAACCCACGCACACATACTATCCGGTCTGCACACAAACACACACACACGCGCGCAAAGATGAATGGACACATCCAGAATCTGCACGCATACACACATTCTGGACATCTGTACATGAGGGACTTTGCTGACTTGGTCATACAAGTGTACACACAAACTCACGCACACACACTCACACAGGTGAACCCACTGTATACACGTAATCATAAGGGAACACGTAATTATCACAGCATAACACACTTCGGGAATATAAATCTGTCCAGTTTGGAACAATGATTCTGAATCAATGTCACCTGTTTTGGTGCAAATGAATGTGACAGCTGGTGCACTGGAGATGCAGCAGCAAGACAACCCTCAAAAAGGGAATGGTTTTGCAGGTGGTGGCCACAAACATTTGCTCTCTCCATATCTTTCCTGACTGATCCTTCTCTAGTTTTGCGTTTTGCTAGTGTCTGTGTCACTACTGGTAGCATGAGGAGGTACCAGCTGCCCATTCAGGTTGCACAGTTAGTCCAGCTCCTCCAGGACGGCACATCTATATGTGCCATCATAAGGTTTGCCGTGTCTCCCGGTACATTCTCAGGAATATGGAGGAGATAGTGGATGGGCCGTTACACAAGGAGAGCTGGACAGGGCACATAAGGGCATCGTCCCAGCAGCAGGACCAATATTTGCTCCTTGGTGCAACAAGGAACAGGGGGAGCACTGCCAGAGCCCTATAAAATGACATCCACTGGGCTACTGGTGTACATGTTTCTAACTCCATGAGGGTGGCATCAGGGCCAGACTTCCTGTAGTGGGGACCTGTGCTCACAGCCCAGCACCGTGCAGCTGAATAGGCATTTGTCGGAAAACATTCGAACTGGCAGGTCAGCCATTGGCGCCCCGTTCTCTTCGCAGATTCACACTGAGCACATGTAACTGACGTGAAAGGGTCTGAAGACACTGTGGTGAACATTATGCTGCTTTAACATCATCCAGCATGACCTGTTTGGCCGTGAGTCAGTGATGGTCTGGGGAGGCATATCCTTGGAGGTTTGCACATACCTCCACGTGCTAGCCAACATCACCCTGACAGCGGTACCGGGATGAAATCCCCAGACCTATCTTCACTGGTGCAGTGGGCCCTGGGTTCCGCTTGGTGCAGGACAATGCCCGGCCTCATGTGGCCAGAGTGTGGAGGCAGTTCCTGGATGACGAAAGCATTGATGCCATTGGCTGGCCCTCACGTTCCCCAGACCTGAATCCAATTGAGAACCTCTGGGATGTTGTGTATTGTTGCATCCGACGCCACCAAGTAGCGCCACAGACTGTCCAGGAGCTCACTGAGTTTGAATCCAGTTGGTGATATTGGTTTTTGATGACCGTTTTTACATCATTTTGTTCTCAACAAATTACACGATGTTCAGTAAAGATATTGATTTAAGTGTTCCCTTAATTGTTTTGAGCAGCGTACGTACACCCATACATACATACATACATACATGCATGGACTAACTCATTCACACCTGTACACACCAACTCATGTGCACACACACACATATTTTGTACACACATAAATATTAACACACTTCTTGCACACACATAAAGATGAACATCATGTATCTGCACACACACACATCTTGCACATACATAAAGATGAACATAATGTATCTGCACACACACACTTCTTGCACACACATAAAGATGAACATGATATATTGGCACCCTATCTCATTTATTGACTTACGCACAGACACATGAACAAGCACTCCCACACACACAAACAGGTGAATGGACACATTTCCCCGCGCGCACACACACACACACACACACACACACAAATGCACGCATTGACTTTTCGGTGTTAACTCAAACACGAGTGCACATTTTTTCCCGCACAGTTTGCTCACACTGAAGCTACAAAAAAGCATCACTTTAAAACTGGCTGTAGAGACAATAACACAGGGACTACACATTCATTCACCAAGCAACACGTGCATGCAATTCCAGCCATTCCCGTCGTACCTGAATATATATCCTTGACACAGAGAGCAAGTAGCTGACTTCGGGCATTTCAGCTCCAAATAAAACAAGTGATGGGGATGTGAATAAGTGCAAGAGCCGAGTCCTGTCGGCTGTCAAGCCGGTACAGTACCGCGCTCCTTTCCCGCTTCTACCCAACGTCCTGCAAGCACAGTCCGCGCAACAATGCACACTTGTATACACACACTCTTGCAGGGATGGTCAGGTCAAAGTTTGCCTTTGCGGGGGAAAAAAGTTGGAAGTCAGGCTGAGGGTGCGTGGTGCGAGGACCGGGTCAGGGGTGAGACTGCAGCCGCTAACCCGACTCTCTCCTTCCGCAGTACTATTTTGCAGTTCTGTGTGTCAACAGAGAGCAGAACACTACATCCCCTCCCTCTCCCACATGCCCAAAGGATGAGCCAATCGGCAGCCTGATGCATAAGAGGCTGGGACAGGGGCACGATGCAGATTGGTCAACGGTGAGCGCGAGAAGGCAGCTGACCGTGAGATTGGAGGCGGGGCATGAGGAGGGCGCCCCATGTGCACCAAGTTTAAAGGCGATGAGAATGATTCCGATGCTTTGAATGGCTGATGTGTTTCATTCACATATTTAGCCTACAATATATACAGGAAGGCATTGCCATTACATTACAATTACATGAAGCACAGTTCAACAATCCCCAAGCTAAGTAGAAATAAAATATACGGCGTCAAACCATTCTACTACTGGTTGAATGTGAACACAAATATTTACAGAAGGCAGAAAATAAAAATCACCACTGAGTGGTCATAGATCATTGCATGTTATGTTTCCTTAAGTAAACCACATGACATTCTAGAATGTTGAGAAAGCCAAACATAATAAATTGTCGAGAAAAATCTTGCATGTGTGCAGAAATGCCAAGAAGTCGGATGCACAATTTCAAGGTCCCAACATGGGTGATTCCTTATTGAATCTACTTTTTCAATGACTGATATGCAGAAACGAAGGATGCCTCGCGTGATACACACGGCCACGCGCGTGCTTTTATTTGCCACGTCCGTGTTTGTATTATTGTATTTCATGTTGTTTCAACCCAGCAATCGGCGGCTCGATCTCGCGTGGGTGTTTTAGTCATGGATTCATTGCCCAGTTTGTACGAAGGGGGAGGGGAGTTAGCGAAGAGAAGAGAGTGGATGGATAGATAGAGAAATAAACAGACGAATAGAAGGATGGGGATAGGAAATGCCATTTCATCAACTCCCGCAGCTTCGTTCACATTTTTCTGCACGTGAGGAGTTGGGGAGTGTGGGACTCCATTGATGCACAAAATGCGCGCCTATCCCATTCATTCATGGAATGAGCTTCCAACAGTCAGAACGGATCGGAAATGTAATTCATGTCTAATTCATTCTAATCGCTTAATTCATGATGTATTAATGATTCTACTAAAAAAGTCAATATGATTTGATTGTTTCTGTAAACACAAATGATTCCAACAACTTACTTCTTAAGATAAAATACAAAACAAGGGAATAATTATCAACCAATATGACGTAAACTCTTTACAAACTGCTTACAAATGGTTTATTGAAAGATAATAAAATACAGTTTATTTAATCTTAAACTTTTATTAAAATTCACTAAAGATTATTTCAAGAGCACTGTGCATCTGTCCTCTTGGTGAAGGCAGTATGATGCTGACTCACCCATGGGCAGTGTCTGCCCTAGCCTTTTGGGGGCCCTAAGCAAAATTTGATTTGGGGGCCCCCTCTCCCATAGCCGTATGGGGCTACCGCCTAAGTCACTTATGCCTAAGGCCGGCCCTGCTGGTGGGTCTTCGGCTTTAGGGCTGTACCTCATTCAAGACCACCACAGTGGATACATTCAAAGCCAACCAAATTCGGATCCACCAAATCCACCGTTAGGCTCAAGGGTACAGAGTCCTGCGATTGGCCCAGGGTTCAGTGTGCAGTGTGTGTACCTTGTTTGAGGCCATCTCACTGACGGAGTGGCGCGTCTTCAGAGTCTCCAGCTGCTCCAGGCACCAGTCCAGCTCGTCCAGCGTCTCCACCGACAGCTGTTGGAACGGCTCCTCTGTTACAGCCACGCACAGAGACAAGGCATAACCGCATGAGGCCGCCGTTCGTCCTTCACTTCAAACGCGCAGCGGCTCAAAATAATTCTGTCCAATGACGCGGGACCACCTTGCCTCGTTCCTACGGACGGTTCCAGCGCCAGTCACTCTTCATCTCAGATTGCACGTAATCATGTTCTAAACATTGGCCGCTAAGTGGCTGAGTGATGAGTACGCCCTTCAAGCAAGCAAAAGTTAAACTTTTCTTTTTTTTTACTCACCTGCTAAACTTGTCTTGCACATGGATGGTGGGTTACTTCCGGTTTTCCTGTGGACACAGACGTCCCAGTGGGAATATGTGAAGTATGCACTATACCTGTGCACTTCATAATAAAATTCAATGTATTTGGGTATGACATTTTAGCAGAAGCTCTTATCCTGAGAGACTTAGTGACAGCAACGAGTGCATTATTTCGTCCCCCATGGGAATCGAACCCTTGACCTCGGCATTGCAAGCACCATGCTCTATCAACCAAGTCCCACGGGGGCCGATAAATAGTGTTGAGTAACCTTACTTGCTGGGTTGACGGTCTTGCTGATGCGTCAGAACCGCAAAGTTGCTCCTTACCGTCCTCAAACTGGCGAGCACCTATAGGAAGCCAAGACTATTAGCATACACCATCTGCAGCCTCATTGCGACATTTGAGGTCCATCATGTAAGAAGAGATAGATGCAGAACAGACATGTTTGTTTGGCCCAGTAAATGTATCACAAAACAATTATGGATACAGTAGATTCTTTTTTTCAGTCCAGGACTGGACTAACTCTGTTTCGCAGACACAGATTGTTTTGATAAATGTATATTTACAAAAATGTAATCCTATGTGTCATTGTTGCAATCCATTTATCACATCCCTTTCTGTAAAAAGAGATTAGAATTGATTTCAGGTTTCATATAAGTTCCGAGTACTTTTCTTGTAGCCATCAAACATATTGTTGTTATTATTAAGGTAATAATGTTAATAAGTATATGAATTATAATTCGGAAAACAATTACAATATATTTAGAATGAGACTTTCTAAAAGATGTCCTGTGTGTTAATCAATGTAGAATCAGTAAGATTACATGGAGCTGTAAAGAAGTTTCTAATGTTAAACACGTAAAAGACCAGAAGAAAGCCCCCCCCCACCCTTTTGCTCACCAGCAGAGCCCCCAGAGCCATCTTCATTACAGAATGTGAAGTGGGCAGATTACCCAGCCCGTTCACAGCCATACGTCATACATGTCAGGGTCTAAACCCTGGGCCAGCACACTGACAGAGATGCTATCGGGTTTCCTGGCCCGTGTGGGTTTCTTATCACTCAGCAGCCGCGTCGAGGAACGCCGTATTGGATCTCTCGTTGTTTAGTAAAGTGAGCGCGGCCGTGACGCACATCCTCCGTCACGGCACTGGCTGAGGAGAGGCGCCAGCTGCACGGCAAAGGCTTTTCTGCCGGTCGTCGGCTTCGTGCCCCCGTGACCTGCGGAGTCGGCCCGGGACCTCAACCGGGCCCATGGCAACAACCTGTCTGTAGGGATTTTCTTTCCTCCAGAGGTTCTCTTCCCTCGTTTTGTTTGAATTGCTCAGCTATGGTTACGTGTAGACACATTACAAGGCATGGAGGCGTTTGCTGAAAAACACTGGAAAGCAATGAGGGAGAGGTCAGACTAACCTGTGCAAATGGTGTCACAATCATGTCTTCTCCGTGTCTATAAAGCAGAGAAAACAGATCACAGTCAGGGTTTTGGTTCTGCTCTGGATTCTTATCTAAGTAATGGAACCAGTAAAAAAGCTCAACAAAACTGCAAAACATTTAGTGTGCATATAACAGTTAGATTTAATCCAAAACAGCGGTTTTGGTAAATGTATCACATTCATCAATTAAGTATGTATAAAATAAAATAAAAACCTACACACCATAGCAAGAAACAACAACAACAACAAAATGAAAAAATAAGGCCAGACCCTGTGAACTTAGGTCAGGCATAGGATACCATGCGCAGAAACAAGAACCGTGAGGTTGGGATAAACAAAGTGCAACTCGTAGAAGAAAAGGCCCGAAATAAAACTTGCATATTGTTCTCAAAGCTTTACATGCAACAGAAAAACATATTGTTCATAGGGTCATGGTAAAAACGTGGAGGAGGGGTCAATTATTAGTCATCCGTGCCAGGGGGAGGAGTCAATTATTATTCATTGGTGCTGTGGGGAGGGGATATTGGCTCTGAAACCTGTAATGGAGACGGGGGACAAAGTCAATGTATTGTCTTGTCCTTCTCACCGAGACAACCAGTTGACATCCCAGTGCTTCAAGCTTTCTTCCCTTTAAAAAACAGAGGCAAGAGTTGGTGACCTGTAACCGATTAATCACAAACCAAGGTGTTTAGACAGGGAGACTGACTCAAACTGACGTAGGCTTGGAAAAACACATGAGAAGACGTGAAAAAGCAGAAGAGAAAAAAAGAGTCATCTTTGTGAAATGCTACAAAAGCTGAGTTGACATGCAAGCGTGCTGTGATGGAACGAACGGTAGGTTGTGGTAATAGAGGCCTTCAGACTGGAGCATGGTAGATTTTCCAAACCCGCAGAGCAATTTCAATAAATATGCCCTTTTGTGCTAAAAAAAACTTCACATATGAAAAAATCCACATTGACTGTGGTAAGATAAAATCCACTTAATAGGATCTTTTGAAGGATAACTTTAGGACCACACAAATGTCTGCATGACAAATCGTTAGTGTGATCATACAGTGTAACGGAAAGCTTTTTTTAAATTGATTTAATTGGTTCCTCATGCTCTGAACTCCCAAGACACAATTAGCTCCCCCATACGATATTATCTGTTCCCCAAAAACATATCTGGGTATAACGTCTGACATTATCTGGGTATAACGTCGGACATTATCTGGGTATAACGTCGGACATTATCTGGGTATAACGTCGGACATTATCTGGGTATAACGTCGGACATTATCTGGGTATAACGTCGGACATTATCTGGGTATAACGTCGGACATTATCTGGGTATAACGTCGGACATTATCTGGGTATAAGGTCGGACATTATCTCTGTATAACGGCGGACATTAGGAAAACTGACTTTTAGCGGCTAGGCCTTGTGGTATAAAGGGCTGTGGTGAGACGTCTCTGTCACATCGTTACACAGCAGATGTCAAAAGAAGGTGTACGGTAACAGAAGCAGACCAAAAACAATTTGGTGGCGCGGAGACCGGCACTTACAGCTCGCTGGCAGTAGAGGAGTTCCTGGAGGGGGCCTTGGGTGAAAGGTCAAAGTCGGAATCGGAGCGGTAGAGGAAGGACTCACGGCGCTGACTGTGGGCGTAGTTGGCTTGTAGCACGAGGCCGGAACCGGGACTGGCCTGGGGGTCCAACGGGCTTCGCCCCACAGACAATCCATTCTCAACATCGAAACTACAACGAAGGGAAAAGAGATGCGAAGTAAAAATCACAGTAATCGGTATTCAAGCTCGTCAACCTGCAGAAGAAATGCAAGATCTGCTCAGATGAAAGCGCATGTGACTTGCTCATAGGCCCCGACAGTGTTTGACCATTTACGGTGAGTGGAGCCTAGTTCCCTGTGACGATAAATAGAGATCAGAGAAAAGTCACAGGCGCTCTCCACCGGACGTGTTGCATCTTTCAGGGAAGGCGATGTGTGTTTATTATCATCATTACGATTTAGGATTTCAGTTGCTCCGTCAATCCACAAATGAAACACTGCGGCCGTACACGGGCTACAAACGTGAAAACAACAGGCGCTTTTCTTAAACACTGACGTCATTTCAGACACCACAAAAGGGTCTAAACTCAGGACAAAGCGATCACACCGCTCTCCCTCCACTCAAAGTGAGTGCATTTGAAAAGACTGAAAATATATCAATGGCGTCAATCGTTGCACAAACCCTACCAACTGTGAAGTTGGATAAAGGACAGGATGTGGCTGCATTTAAAAAAAGGCGTAATGCATTGTCCACATTCGTCAGAAAAGTGTCTGCATGGGTGTTGGCTGGTCAGACTGTGGGAACTGAGCCTTTAGTGATGTGGGTCAACCTGCGTTGAACCCTCTACATCGACTCACCGTCCCATAAACCGTCCTAAAGGAAATAATTATTTGTTTCGAACAACAACCCTCAGTGTCAGACTGAAAATAGTGGAGAGCCTTAGTGTAGGGAGATTTCAGTCCTTAGGTGAGCACCGTCTAGCCCAGACTGACAGGCAACAGTAGTCCTCTCTCATATCAACACATCTTTTGCTCCCTTCACGAGAAACAGATCTTAAAACACAAAAAATGTAGGAGAAGCCCAAATGCATCCACACATACATATAACGGATGTGAGCTCGTAGAACTGCACAGCATCACCAGAGCTGTATGGAGCAAGGGAAGGAGACGAGGTAAGGAGGTAAGGGTGTAGACTAGTGATATAAGGGTCTCCCCTGCACTGCCTGTAGCAGAGGGAACTCGAAGGCAGTTTGGCATCATTTGGGTGGACTCACTGCAAGGTCAGCGTGGCGTGGGAGCTAACAATAACCTGCCTTATTGACGTAGGATCATGTGACTGCTATTAATAGCTTACAAACCGCTGGTCAGGTAGCGTGGATTCTCCGAATCGTACCGGGTGTGTGGGAGGTTGCTTTAGAATATCGACTGCCAAATAAAGGCATGTGTGACATTCTGGACACGTTTCCGCATTCATCCACATCGAGATTTCCACAACCTCCACTCACATCCAAGCTTTAATCCACATCCACATTTCCACAACCTCCACTCACATCCAAGCCTTAATCCACTTGCGGGTTGTGATGATCGACTCTTTGCAACCATTTCTTTTGGCAGAGACCACATATAATAACTAGCGTCATCAAATTACATGAAGAAACACAACCTTCATGCTAAAACCGATATAGAATATGAAATTGGATCTGGTTGAGCAGTTAAGGTAAGTGCCTTGCTCAGGAGGAAAACTATAGATTTTTCATGACGATAGCAGGGACCTTGTAACCATGTAGTTATTGGTCAGTGCTAGGCTATCATCCTCTCTTTAGTCCTAGAATTGCAACCTCAAATTCTCCGATCAGGTCCAAGACCAGACTATTTCAGATGTATACTTATACAAACCCTTGTGTCCAGTACACTAGACGATTTAAAAAAATATATATATGTAAAATATTCACAGTACCCAGTTGATTAGGTACATTCAACACTGTTGCCTCGAGAACAGCATGAATTCTTTGAGGCGTGGATTCTACGAGGTGTCGGACGCATTAATATATTGATTATTATTACCCTGCCAGGCAACACATCCAAAACCTCCCTCTTTGCATAGCCCTCCGTAGGACTCCCCGCCCAGGATGGGAATGCGCTAACAGAATGAACCCAGGTTGCCGTGGCACGATGACACTGAAAGGCCCCTGTGTTTATGGGTGCACAGTAGGCACTCACCCCCTTCCCTTGCTTTGTTCTTCGGAACGTTGCATAATGATAAGACTAGTCTGTTTCACTGTGTTATGTAATCGATGCAAAAAGCCCCCTCTATTCATGTGAAAGAATACTATACATAGCAACAGAGAGAGGGAGTGTGTGTGTGTGGGGTGGAGACAAGCAGACAAAGATAAAAAGAGAAACAGAAAAATAAATATATATATCATATATCCTCTCGGTTCCCACGAGGGGCCAGGATAAACGCGTGTCCACACTGTCGTCGTGTCGGACGTCTGCTAAACTAACGGGTGAGAAAATAAATGTGGCTGGGGAACACGCACGGTTGAATGTGCACTTCGGGTCATTTCGCTCGTGCTCGGAGGATTCTACAACGGCACGAACTGGGCGACTTTGCAAAAGGAAGCTGCATGTGTGTTCGGCGTTCTAAAAATACCCTTTCCAGGGGGCAGTGCTACTTTCCCTCCTCCCCAATGGCGAGCTGGCTCTGGCGGATTCTAAGCACTCTGGCTGTAGCTGTCACTGCTGCACCCGTTCTCTGGTGCGGATGCGCTGCTATAAATACCCTCTCAGAGCGCGGAATAGAGGCAGAAGATTTAAAAATAGGTTTTCAGGTGGAGCGGGCTCCCGCTCTCTTTTCTCCCCCCACGCCCTCTCGGCGTCGTCGAGACAAGATTCTTCCCCCCATTCATGAATATTTATGTAGGGTTTCTATTTGAAGCAGATGCCAGGCTAAATGTAGTCTCCATCAGAAATGCCCGCCCCCTCGTTTTTCCCTTGGTGCCAAGCCTTAAATTGGCCTTTCGACATATTCACCAGTTTGGACTTTTGTTTGCCGTTTGCTTGAGTACTACGGCAAACATTTGAGGAGTCCATGCATGCGTACTCTTTCTTAATGATGAAGCAGTGTTGACTTGTAACGCAGCTATCCTTAACACTTAAACCGCTTCCTGGGCGAATTTTCCCAATATCGAATCCCAAGAGGATATCATGGCCAGCTTTGCTACACTTGCGGTAATGTTGGTGGAATTACTAACCAAATGATGTTCTAAAAGAATCTCGTTCTGAAAATGTATTAAAAACTGCGACTATTTCAACCGGTGACAACATTTTTAGAAGGAAATTAGCCATGCAACAAAATGTTCTACGCCCCCGAGAAAAATGTTGCTGAATTGCCAGAAACGAACACAAAAACTATGCTTCTATTGGCTTTGAAGGGGGGGTGGTGGAGTCTGTTTATTGTTATAAACTCCTAGAAATGCAATGGTACTAAATAATGACAACAGCAATGTCCGTTAACTTGACTTTGGACAACAGAAATACTAAGCTAAAGAGTTTGCATGCGGGTTTGTTTCATGACTTGTATCCAGGACTAACGGCGTCTACGTTAAGGCCAACAAAACAAAGAGCTGTGAGCAAGGATGTTGCTATTAGACAAGATTGTAAACTCAGTGATAGCTACTGTAAACACCATTGTAGACCTGTTGTATAACTAAACAAATTTTTTTTCCTCCTCCAGTTGCGTGTAAAGCCAATTTGAATCCACTGACTCAAGCCACCGTGACTTGTTGTTTCCCGTTTACTTTCCGTCCTGTAGCAATCCGCGTTCGGTCGCCTGGCAGCCTGAGGCGAGGGAGTTAGCACGCAGTACAGTGGTGAAACTGCAGACTGTTGGATTAGGACACTCCCTGGCTTTTGAGGTTGAGTAACAGGTCTAAGGGGACGTAGTTCCTGGTTCAGCCGGTCAGGCATGCGTGTGTTCTGCGTAGTCTCTATTGTTCATAGTCAGACATTGGAGCGGACGTGACCTTCGCGTTGGGAATGGGCTGGGGCCGGGAGAGAGAGGGTTTAGAGAACACCACCAATCTACTGGCAACTACAATGGCATTGTTTTGTAGATTACTTTGGTTTTTATCCATTGGAACCAAGAGCCATGTATGTATTTTTGAGGATTATGAACCATTTCAATTGTGTCACCATTTTGTCAGAACACACCTCTTTTGGTCATTGTCAGTAGATTCAGTTTTGCGAATGGTTCCTGTCCTTTATTGCGGTTGGCAAACCTTAGGCGTAACGAAAGATGAGCCCCGGTGTCCTGCAGAGGGCGATGCAATTGACCAGCACCGTTCGGGTTTGGGATCATCGAAAATGGTTGCCATGTCGCATTCTAGAGTCCGCAGGTGGCAGCTTGGGCTCCTGCTAGCTTCATCATGGCGGTTGGTAGGAGGATTCCTGCATACACGTCCTAGCTGAGCGAGCAACGTGACAACAAGCAGAATAGCAATGGATGTACATGTTTTACTCAACTGAGTCTCCTGTTCCAGCAAGGACGTAATAGTATATTTTTAATAGACTTTACCGCTAAATTCGTTCTACATTTCTGACATGAAATTAACATTAACAAAAAATACACCCCAAAGGAAAACCCCCACAAATTGACAGAAAATCAAGTTGAAAAAGTCAAATGATTCACAATATAATGATTTGATGACATATCATTATATAGTTTGTCAACAAGCAAATATAGTAAATACAAATATTACGTTTATATAAACGATTCATGAGTAATTTACCGTCAAGTCGAATCAAATCACAAATTTGTTAATGTGATTTTAAATGTCTTACTGCGGGAGTTGCCAAAAGGAGAGACAGCCAGAAAATATGAAATATCACAATCTAGGGCCTGTAATACCAGCACATGTGTATTTGGGCTCTGCAGTTGAGTGGCTCTGCAAACATTTCTGGCTGTACTTATTCCACCTTGTTTATATTATTTCATTGGCTGGCTACATATTCCCTGTGTTTTTACTCGTTGCCAGGCATCATCATCTAAACTTGGGAACAGAAAGTTCTTAACTTGAATTAATCAAACTCGTCAAATTTGAACCGGGGCGTTAAATTTCACAGCATGATAGATCATAGACTCAAGAATGAAACCGTTCCAAATACAAGTAACTAACTGCTGTGTTTTGGCCACACATATGCAGGGTCACACGCCTTGAAGCACGGGTCATGCGTTGGCCTCTATGAACACAGCTGAGCTAGCCATCATGGTTCTGTTAGAGTAAGACCTGTCCATGCTGGGGCATGTTATGGGGATATGGGCTTCTATTTCTCCGTAATTGCTTTATCCCACTTTAAAAACAAGACGTATGTGCCCTGATAAATATATACAATAAAGTTGAGTGACAACATCCAATTTTAGACATTTGGGAGACAATCTTATCATAGCAACACATTACTATGGTTTTGCTTAAGGATTTCACCTAGCAACGTTTCATCAGCCGCCGATCAATTTAAAACGAAACATCTGTACTGTCCACATACAGATGCAGTTACGGCAGTGCATTGCAAAATAAATACATTGTTACACACAGACTCTAAAGTTGCGCCAACGTTGGCTACTTGCACAACAGTGTGTGTTGTGAGGAGGATGGTTGTTTCGTTGTGTAGGGACGAAGGCCTGGCTATAAAATCCGGTCCAAAAACCTCTGAGCCATGATTCATAAAAGAGCCTTCTAACTACAAACAAAGCAAATGGGGCACATCACTTTCCATGCTGGAGTCAGATGGCTGTTCTGAGCCGGACCTGTGGCTGGAGCTAGGGGGCTGTTCTGGGGCTGACGTGAGGCTGGAGCTAGGTAGCTGTTTTTCGGGCCTGACATGGGGCTAGAGCTAGGTGGCTGTACTGGAGCTAGGTAGCTGTTCCGGGCCTGACATGGGGTTGTATTTGGAAAGTAGGAAGGCACAGCTGGGATGTGGATATTATTGCAGTAAGCATCTCCCATGCTAACATGTATCACTCAGTTGTGTTGAATTGGCGTCAAATTTACACAAGCTATTGGCCTATCTGCTAATCATCCAATATTTACAATGGCACACATTCACATTTTCTCCGGAGCGGCTAGAAAAGCATTTCACAACTTCTTGTATCTGGAGGTCTCCTTAGTCAAGTCTAGGGGTGTAAGAAAAGCATCCACTCTGGCAAGACAAGAGATTTATTTAACCATGACAGGGCACTATGAGTTTCTTACAAAAGTCCCAGCAGCAAAGCACCGGAGTGTAACCCAACACCATCAGAACCGACGTCTGGGAATAGATAAATGAGTGCCTTTGTGTATCTTTGGGAGCCACAATTACTAATCTACTCAGAGGTGATTTAAGAAAAGCCAGGAAGAAAATGTAGACACATATATAACATTGTGTCTTCTTCTGGCTAGTGTCAGCACCTGTCCTGCCAAAGGAACAAGTTATTTTCTTTTATAGGGGCTTGATGTCTTTATAATCTTTGTGGAACTGGTATTTCATGTACTGGCTAACGGATTCAATTCTTTTATCAAGAGCGCATAGATGTCATGTCATGGAGTTAAGCAGTAAAAAGTAAAAGTGCCTTATAAATCTAATGTTCAAAACCTTCTACAGGGTCTGGTGGGAATGTCTTGGAGCGCATGTTCCGATCTTCCACTTTACCAAGTTCATTGGGAATGGAGGCATTAAGAAAATGTTGTAGCTACTTATTGATTCGGGAGGAAAAATATGAATACTTTTCTACTTTCTCAGTTTAACATATCAAAACACATTATTTTAGTTTCTTTTCAACCTATTTAAAGCGAGCGTCGGTGTATTCACCTACTCATTCCAGCAGCCACCCTGTGGTACAACGAGCCCATCAGTTACATCATTTATTCATAGCCAGAACTGTCTGTGCCGCAAAAACCCTTCACATGAGATTAGGGTTACGGAAGTGACATAGGTGACACACAAACTTCATGCTTCTGTGACGTTTCGTAAAAACCATTAGTCTCCAATGCATCTTTCAATTTCCTTCAGGGGCAAAACCTGCGTGAATGTCTCTGCCATTTTTATATGTGTTTTCACATGGGACTTCATGACCGGTGTTAAATAAAAAGGAAGAGTTGTGGCATAGATGAAAACTGAGGTAAAAATGAATGGTTTTAATTAACTGACACTTCATATTCAATTTACAGGGAGTAAACTTTGACATCTGTTGTTTGCCTCCATCAAGCATATTACAGTGGTGGGGAATAAGATGTTTCAGTGCAATGGTTTGCTTTGAACCGTAACTTATATATGCAAATCTGCCACAGAGTTACATGCACTCTCTTTGTCAGCTTTTTAAAATGCAATGTAATAAGATTGATCTATGTATCTTGTACACAGGATGTTCACATAACATGACAGTGATTCACTGTGATTCACTCTGGAATTCCAGGAAATATGTATCTTCTTTCTGTATACAAAATAAAGTGATATGTTTACATTGTCAGTGAGCTTCTATAAATAACACGATCAGCTAAATATGTAGATTAAAGGCATAGTACACCCTGGTATATTAAAGGCATAGTACACCCTGGTATATTAAAGGATTAGTACACCCTGGTAGAATCAAGGCATACTACACCCTAGTAGACTAAAGACATGGTACACCCGGCAGATTAAAGGCATAGTACACCCTGGTATATTAAAGGCATAAAACACCCAGGTGAAAGGCTAAAAGCCAACAAAGCCCACAAAGGCAGTTTAAGAAACATAGGAAGGTTTCTTTTTTTGGATCTTGGTATTGATCTTGTTCTAAAACTCCCATTAGTAACCATAGTATTCAGCACAACAGGGTCAGAAACATTGTGGGCTGTTCTTACTTGTGCGGAGAAATTAAGTGTCATTTCTTTTTTCAGTCAATTCCAAATCCAAGTCATCCAACAGAATTGAAGTCATAACTAGGCCTACTCAGTTGTTAGTCCGTGTTCAAGCCATTCCACATGTTGAAGTAAATAAATGAATTAACAAAATCCCTAAACAGAAGAAAAAAATCCTCGCTAACAATTTAGTTGAGCAGATACAAGATGACAGTAACTCATAGTGACTCCACCTTTACTGCATTAAATATATAAAACGAAGATCCTGCATGAGAAAAAGGGTCAGAGGAATGAAACATCCTTATCTCTGTGTCCTCCCTCATAACCTCCCCAGTAGTAATGAGGATTATGTGACAGAAAAATCTCCAGCTTCTTGAGCCCTGTGAGAATATTCATTGGAATTAAGGGAGAGTTTGGTCGTTTGTCCAAGTTTGTGTAATGTATTTGCCGCTGTACGTTGATCTGGATTGAGTCCATCTGCTAAAATCACTTAAAAGTAAATGCTCTTTTTGTACAGTGTGTGTGTGTGTGTGTGTGTGTGTTTGTGCGAGACTCCTTCCACAGACCACACATCCCAAACTGTCTCACTGAGAGGGCGGGGAGAAAACTTGGGGACTGTTCGAAGCAACTGTTTACAGAACTGCCAGCCTGATTATTTCTGGAGTCACTGCACTGCCTCACAAGCTCTCTAATCCCATTGCCCCTTCTCAAGTCTCAAGTCGGCCATACACAAGGTCTGTCTGAGGCAGTGCTGGAAAGTAATACATGGCAGTAAACTACAGTTAGCATGTTGGAATGATCACATAAAGCTAAACAAGGAGTATATTAAGTACATAGCGAAAGTAACCACATAATAATGAAGTGTATTATAGTTAAAAAAAAATCACACTAAAGAAACTTGATGTGAACTAAAGTGATTTCTACTGCAAAAAAATATCCCCATTGATTATCTGTTATTAGATAAATGTACAAAGTAAAAGCAGATGAGCTCACCACTTTTGACATGTTTGATTAAGACATACATGACCAGGTAACGAGAGTTCTTACTAACCAGTGATTAATGAAAAAAAGGAATGAAAAATGTTTTATCAAATAAGGTCACTAGTTAGTTCTGAATTCCATTTCTGGCCTGTCATTAAAAACAGCGAACACAGTCGAAAACGTTGTAGTTTCTCACCACTGCTATTAAATGGATGAACATGAAAATCTGGGAAAACAGATTCCTCAATATCCCCTCTCATATTGACTATTTAATACTGTGAGTAAGAAAATACTGGCATACCTGAGATATCCCTAATGGTCACAAAAAATCTGAAGTTGGGGCTCATCCCAACAACAACTATCATAGATTTCCATTCAGCCACTGAAGCCGTTTCAATTATTATTCTGGTATTCTGGTAACAGCAGCGCTTCATCACAACAGCATACAAACGGCAAGGAAGGGAATACAGATTGGCACAGTATATTACCGCCAGCGTTTCTGTGTGATGTCAATAGGCCTGTTGACTGAACGGGGCGATCCGCATACATTCCCATTCCGCACTTGGAACGAGCGATCGGCGGAGTAATAGAATCCACAGTTGTTTGGCACACTCATCCTTCAGCTGGCTTCTGTCCCTCGTCGCAACGCGCGTCTCGTCTTAGGTCGTCATCCCGACACACCGCACAGGGTCACTGTTCCTTTTCCTGTGGTGGGGCCACGCTTTCCTGCGGTTACCCTCGGTTCCCATGGCCTCTTGGGCAGGAGCTGGGTCCCGGGCTCCGAGAACAAGGGGCGGTGGCAACGGTGGCGTTGTGCATTCTAGCTGTTCTTCAAGCATTGGGAACAATGCAGATGGTTTGATCCTTCAGCGCGTCTACGGGTTCCTGATGCAGAACCAAAAAACACAGAACCCTCCGCACTCCAATTTCTTCGTGGCGTTTGACTTGATGTCAGGGGCTTTCCATCTCCAGGCAACATTCCATGTTCCAGGTATCTCCTCAGGTTCACCAACGGGACCCTGGAATCTCTTTTTAGAGAGCCTGTTGCCCTCTGGTTGATATAGGAATCCCCAACACTGCCTCTCGCCTCGTAGTTCCACAGGAATGGAAGGTGGAAGCCGTGGCTCCACCAGACTGCCTCTCTGACCCTACGCAGCCCTTGTGTGTGTGTGTGTGTGTATACCTATATGGGAAGCAAGTTTTACAGTGAGGTCATCGCAAAGAAAAGGGGCGTGGCCTCAACAGACATGGCTCCCGCCTCCTCAGAATGGCTGAGGGATTAACCCTTTGCTGCATCTCCAGATGATCAGACTCGAACTGCAGCTCTGCATTTTAAGGTGCTCAGATCCTAACACTCCAACAGGTGTGCTGTAATATGAACGACAGCTTAAGCAGACGAAACAACCTTCTTCTATTTTCCCCCAATGGCCCCCACATCTATTGCCCAGATTTCGCAGATGTTTTAGTTGGGAAGGACAATTGTTTCCAGTGATTCCTACCTTCTGGGGCACAGGTCCTCATAATGAATTACTTACAGTTTTGGCTTAGACTCCCTCCCACACTTCCCGTGTGTATTCATCTAGCCTGCGCAACAATCCAAGGCCAGATATGAACAGAGACAATGTATTTCTGAGCATCCAAAATGTGAAGTGTAAGTATGAGATCTTATCTGGCTGACCCACGACAGTCTCTGGAGGAGATTTTGCAATGAGGAATTTCACAATAGAGCAGGGACACTAAACCTAAACAAAAACTGCAGCAAACATCTAAAGCTCCAAAAGGCATATAACAGGACACATAAAAAAAAAAAAAGATTACCTTTAACTACTCAGCGATAACAAAAATTAGTAATGAGAAATTAGATTGGTAGAACAAATGAAACATGTATAAGTGCTACTGCAGAAATGTGCCGATTATCATGGCCTCGGTGTGTGGCGGAACCAAATGCGGAAATAATTAAAGAAAACTTGAATTTATTTTACACAAGACAAAACACAAACTAGACACGAAATTAAAGGTGCTGGATTAAACAGCAAAACGGCTAACTATCAAAACATCAAACACACTGTGAAAACTTACTGAACAAACATGTAGCGTATCCACAGGACATATACCAATAGACAGGACAGGACAGGACAGTGAACGTTGTATGGGTGAACAAACAATAAACCACACCAAATGTGGCTAAAACCTAATTTAAGTAGGCTCCTCAATCAGAGGCAACTGGCAACAGCTTAGAGGCACCTCCATGTGTCATGCCCTGACTGCGAGCCCCGAGGCACAGAGATGGCCAGGGGCCCCAAGCCAGGACATGACACCGATATTCCATTACCTGTATTTTTTTATATATCCACATATTTATGGGAATGCAATAGGTGTATTAATGGGAATGCAATAGGTGTATTTATGGGAATGCAATAGGTGTATGTATGGGAATGCAATAGGTGTATGTATGGGAATGCAATAGTTGTATGTATGGTAATGCAATAGGTGTATGTATGGTAATGCAATAGGTGTATGTATGGGAATGCAATAGGTGTATGTATGGGAATGCAATAGGTGTATGTATGGGAATGCAATAGGTGTATGTATGGGAATGCAATAGGTGTATTTGAGGTAACAGTGGTGTACCCATTAATCAAATAAAATAGACGACACAACATCTTTTCTGTTTGACAGCTTTCCCTGTAAACCTCTTCAAAATGTTAAAGAAATTATGTACAGTTACAGTTTAATCGTTTTCAAACCAATAGTCCAGACACAAGTTGTAGATATAGATATCCAGATGTAAGTTGTATCTGCTTTGACATTTGGAGTAACTCTTCCAATATGTTACCAGTGTGCTTTGTCTTTTCAAGTGAATTGATGTGTTACCACCCAGGGCTGCATTTGTTAGTGACATGGCTGTGGAATATATCATTTTTTGTCCCGTGGTCCCCAACTGAGTTCCTGCAGGATAGGTGGACTAAAACAAGGATCCTGTCTTTTTCGGGATTTTACATATACCAGATGGTCTATTTGTAGTGCTATATACGAAAAATGAAAAATAACCTTTTTACCTATTTTCACCACAGATCAAAATAAAGTCATGAAAGAAGGAGCGAAAAGACTTTCAAGGCCGTGTTCTTGTGATGTGAATATATTACTACCCTCTCTAAATTCAGTATTATAAATGGTTTTAGGAGGACTCAGTATCACCGTCACAACACTGGAAGCGAGTAGAAGTCTGAGAAAAGCCAGAATCCTGTGCATTGGTCTGGTCAATGTCTTCCTATTTGTCCGGAGACAAATGGTTATTAAAAATAAAATGCTGAAGCAGAGAGACACAGAAACAAAACTAAGGGAACCTCGAGGGTTCAAAAGTGTGTGTCCCATTCCTGCATGTGATAAATTTGACTGGCACAATCTAGGCAAACGTCTGAGGCGTGTTATGTTATTGTCATATCCAATCCCGTCTCCAGCCCGGTCTCACTCCAACAACTCCAGACGAATTTGAGACGGCAAAGGTTTGTAGCAAGTCTTCCGCACAAGCATTGTTAGTTTTCCTCACGTCCTAACGTGAGCCAACATGTAGGAGGGCTCCCTCACCGACACGATAGCCTCAGAGTCCTGGAAACCCTGCAGGCGTTGCCTGGTCGATGCAGGTCCATTCACAGCCGCTCTTCAGCCAGCAATGAAGGCTTGAATCGAGATTGTAATCAGGGAAAGGTGGATATGTTTCACGGGGGCCATGGCCTGGGG
>JACXGK010001524.1:0-15520 GCA_016801125.1 Novumbra hubbsi | reverse complement strand
CTCAACAGTGGTGATGTGTCTACCTGCATCGCCAACAAATTAAAACAAAAAAGACCGGCTCAAGTAGAAATGTAACTCTGGTGCCGTGAGGGGGCATTCATTTACATGAAGTGCCAAGGAAAACAAAGAGACAAATCCCATTCTGTCAGACGAAAATGAACGAGGGAACCTGCGAAAGTTTGGTCACAGCAGCCATTAGCTTAGCGGGAAAACGTGTTGACCTTACGAAAGAAGCCCAACCAGTTGTCACTCAGCTAAGCACAAACGGGCTCTGGTGCAGAGCTCGCCAAAGCCTATATTTAAATATGGCTCTGATACGCCAGACGTCATGCTGGAGCATGTACTCCGGTGGGGTATCAGGGTGTTGGCATGAATCACCAACTGACACCTGTCAGAGACAGGGTGTCCAGCCCATGCCCTGGTCTGGAAGAAAGGGTCTGCTAACAGGAGTAAGCCTCCAGTGAGTAACCCTAGCAGGGGAATAACCAGGCACAGGCAGGCAGAGTCACAGCCCCCCGGGTGACTAGAACCTCTGAACCACAACCAGGCAAGCCAGGGCACAGGGCGTGTAAAGACTAACTCAGTTGGAGCACCAACGAATGCGTCAAACATACAGTTTATGGGAATACAAAATACAGTTAACAGGTAACACTAAACTCAATGAAGTAGATGCCTCTTAGTTTTATCTCAGTTTGAACTTCAGCGCGAGTAACGCTATAAAGGCAAAGAGGACGATCTTACAAAATATAATTCACCGTCTAGTCATAAAATGACTATAATCGAAAAAAATCTAAAGCCTTATGATTATAATAATTCCCCTTACACATAAAGTGGTCACGGGTAAATCACAGCTTACCGTATGAAATTAGCTTGGCTGACGAGCTAGATTATGTGCTTAATGTATGGCGGACAATGCTACCGCTGTCAGTAGTGTCTGGCAATTGAAAAATAACAATGTACAACTAGTACAACAAGGAACCCGCTTGCTTGGTCCGCAATGCAAGATTTGTGTCAGGATTATATCTTTTAGGAAGGAACCGGTGCCCGTCTGACTGTATATTCACACGAACTCGAACAAATCGATCAACAAACAGCAGTTTTGAAAGATGTAAGAACAAACAAAAAGAACAAACGACTGGCTGGCCTGACTAGTAACCAAATCTTTCTATAGGGAGGATCTATTTGTGGGGGAATAAAATGGTATAAACACATGCGTCAAACTAATCTTTTCTTGTGAAAATAAGTCGCACGTCGGTAACTCGAGGGCGTGATAAAAATATGTGTAATCACAGCTGTGATGATCTAAGGCACTCAGGACGACCACAGCCTCCTTCAAAAAAGTACAAAACTAATTAGTAGTATTCTTTAAGTTTGCAAAATGTTTTTAAAACTACAAAAGTAGTTCTATTTTTGACCATATATTTTACAAGTTTGTTAAAAAAAGAAATGCACCTACAAACCATATTCCAATTTGGCACATTGTTTTAACGCCTACAAAACGTATGTCGATGTTTTACTTTAATAGCCGTCGGCTGTTCATTAATTTACTGTGTTTTGTGCATAACCAAGACATCTCTTCCCTCTAGTGGTGACAATAAACACAGCACCTAGAGTAGCAGCAACCGCCACAGCTTCAGCGCGGAGGCCAGGTCTGTACTGTCAGTGTAAGGAGCCAGGCAGGCTGGGCCTAACAGTAAATACCTTGTTAGATTTCTACAAAGCAAGACCTTAGTGGCTTGCAACCCCCCCCCCCCAGACACATCTACTAGGAATTAAATAAATCCTGCTGAAACATAAAACATACAATGAGCTGTGGAGCACTATTCTGTACCTGCACCCTCAAGATGCAATCTTCAAAATAAGACCCCCAGTTGCCTATGCAAGACCATTTCCCAATCAGCATTGTACAAATACTAACTGAAATATCCGCTAAGCCTTACAGACGGCCAAAGGGCAGGTCTAGTGGAATTGTGTTCCCGTGGAATTGTGGTCCCGTGACGTGCACCGGCTCGGGACAACGGGAGGGAAACAGATTAGCTGGAAGGGGTGGCTTAGTGGTGGCCAGTATTGGGCCGGGCCGGGAAGCAACTGCGCCGTACCGGATCGATGTGCATTCGGTGTGGAGTGATTGGGGGGGAATCAGTCATGCCAAAAATATGGAGCAGAGCTGTGACGCACGCGGCCAGGGCACAGCCACAGGGCACAGCCACAGGGCACAGCCACAGGGCACAGCCACAGCAGCAAGGCCTATCGACTATTCTGGGCTCGGGGGGCGCTATTTATGGGACCTGTGGACACCGACACTGTTGTCCTGTGTTACCCCACTTGACACTATCTCTTATTGTCGACCTCGCGTCTGTATCTGCCTTCTCTCTTTACAGATGACCAACTTGAGCCACTTTCCCCCTGGAGGTAAATGCCCAACCCCGCCCCCCCCAAGCCAGAAAAATTGGGTGGATTAAGTAGACTCAAATCCCTGAGCATGTGTGCCAAATGTCAAACAGAACAATCAATATAAACATGTGCCTGTTAGCGCCCATTTTGTTAATAAAAAGTGTCATAAGTCTTGACAAGCAACATGTGTACCAATGACTACAAATACCTAGATTTATATGCATTGGTCAACACCGTCTATGTATTTCGAAATCCTAATTTATAAGGAATTGTGTGTAGAACCCTTTGTTTATCAAGGCCACATGTCACGCAGATCGTCAATTCTAAACGGCAAAAATCTAGCCTTGCTGACTTTATACGACCACGAACCAGAATCTGTCTCATCAGCACCGGAGTTTTAGTCATACTAGCACTCGCTGCCCTTTCACTGCTAACTTGTCCTGCCCGTTCACTCAGTAACCCCTCCCTCCGTCACCACTCACTCACTAACCCCTCCCTTTCTCAGTCACCATAGATACTGTCCCCATTTAGGTCCTCCCTTAAAACGAGACAAACCCCATTGTCATAACCGAGCGTGGAGTGAGGCCCTTTGGCCTAGATTACCGGCATAGCACTGAGCATAGTGTAAGACAACGCGTTACCGGGATCCCAAAACATTCCCTCAAGACCAAAACGAATGACTGTCAATTCCATGGGCCCTCGTCAATCCATGTCCGTGTATTAATAGCGGACTCGAATGGAATCTCTGCTAGAACAGTGACGACAGGGATGTGTCCGGTCCTAACGGTGGCCTGACACAAAGTGTCCCATTGCTGAATGGTGCCCTGGTACTGGCGGAACAAGCTGATGAGCCACTACTACTGCAATGGGCTGGGAACACATCTGGAACACAGAAGGGCACTTTGTCTCCTCCGCGGACAGTCGAGGCCAGGGAAGCGTGTGTTCAGAGGGGCTGTCATTCTTTTCGGGGGTTATCCCTGAAGTTTGTCAAACCGCTAATCTGCTCCCACTGCCTAAGGGTGTGGGCACTAGTGTCTGACGTCTGTGTATGCATAATGGTAACATTTTAATGGTAAAATGTACAGTGAGATGATTCAGTGACTGGCCAAATATATTCAGAAACCAACCAGTAATTAATTCACCCAATCTCGCTATTTTCCCAGAGCATATACATTATACCTCTCTGTCCTTTTATAACTGTTTTAGTGATAGTTATTCACGTGAACAACACAATTCCACAAGGAAATATAAGCAATCAATCACTTATTTTCAGGAACAATATTAAATGATACCATTAATAACGCAGATTCTCATTAAGCAAATAATAATCAATCAATAATATAATAATAATTAAAAAAAAATCTGATTACATCTTTGTAGCTAGATGTAAAGGTTTCACGTGACATCAGTTAAAACCTTCCTCATCCTTATATGAACTTTAAAACAGGCTGAGGCGAGTGGTATTATGGCCTCTGTTCTGTTGTCGGTGTTCTAGATCTTTGATCTGCTCATATGATTGTGACATAATCACGGCTGGAGGACTTCGAGTACTTCTGAGGCCAAGGGGGAAAGAGCTGGAGTTCACAAAAGCTCACCCATCATATACAAGTATGTTTGCATAACTTGTGTTAAACAAGTGACTATTCTGTCAAAAAACCAACAGACTTTGTCTGAAGATGTCTAAATTAAGTATGAATATTCCTTTATCACATGTACCAGAGTGTCACGGGTATATATATATATATATTACCCAGTGATTATTGTGGTACTTTGAGCATATTAAATGACAAGTGTAACTGTTTCATAGTCTGAAGTACAAAAACCGAACAGGAAGTCCACAATTTCAAATAGAAAATAGAAAAATTATATGGTAATGCTTAGTAGAATCCCCTTGGACAGCCATAGCGTCTGTGTATTATTTAGACTAATGTTGTAGCAACTTTGCACAACTCTTATTGTGTAGTTTCCATTTCTTTCGGGTTGGGAGCCCTTAGTGCAAAGCCTTTTCCAAACTTTGTTTCAGACTTTTTGACCGGATTCAAGTCAGTACAAAGCCTGGACATTCAGAAAATGTCCAAACCTCTTGGAAAGCTATTCTGGCGTGATTTTGGCATTAACATGTTTGTGCCTGTCCTGAGGAAGAAGCTTCTCCCCTCCACATTACTGACCTGTATAACATCGTAAAGAAGTAAGTCTGTGTCAAAGCACCCACTTTAAATAATCAATTCCAGTAAACATGAAATCCTTTCTAACTAAATTCCCAAATTTGTTTGCGTAAAATCCAGTGCAACACTAATTTACACCCTTGACATGTACTCTTGGGGTATGTTCAAGTAAACATTTCAGGGGTACGTTCAAGGGAACACCCTCAAAACAATCATCAGTTTGTTGGCAAGAGGACGAGTTCTCTTATCAAGCGGGATGTAATGCCAAATACGTCGTGGTCAAGCGAGAAGTGTGACGGAAAACAGGGCGGCTTGATGAACCTGCCAAAGAGCTACTGTGACGAGACAAAGTCATTGTCGTGAACTGGACAATAAATACATCAAATGAACCAGTACTGTTGAATATGATTCGCAGTAACCGCTGCCAAATGGGCCTCCATGGGAAATGAACTCTGATGTGTTCACATGCATGTATGCATTGTGATGTATTGATTGATTACTTAAATTTTGCTTTCAAACAAATCTCCAGGGAAATAATCTATGTGTAATTCCATTTTTGGTTTCATTTGAGTGCAGCAAAATGGGAACACCATGTTGGGGGATGTGTGGACTATATATTGGCCTCCCACTCCAAGAGTGTGTGTGTTTGTTTGTCCTCATATGTAATTATGGCGTGTTTGTGGACCATCACACCCTAGGAAAAACGTCAATGGACACTAGCTGTGCCATTGATCCCCTAGCCTAGTACCCTCCGGGTGAACACCCTGAACACCAAAACACCCCACTGCCAAACTACATAATGAACCAAAGTCAAGCTACAAAACACACCACAGCCAAACTACATAATGAACCAAAGTCAAGCTACAAAACACACCACAGCCACACTACATAATGAACCAAAGTCAAGCTACAAAACAAACACACGACAGCCAAACTACATAATGAACCAAAGCCAAGCTACAAAACACACCTCAGCCAAACTACATTATGAACCAAAGCCAAGCTACAAAACACACCTCAGCCAAACTACATAATGAACCAAAGTCAAGCCAAAAAACACATCACAGCTAAACTACAAAGTCAACCAGAGGCAAGTAACAGAACACACCATAGCAAAACTACAAACCTTAAAAACAGACCACCAATAAAACCATGAAATACAAAAGGGGAAAATTGTAAAACAAAGAATATGAAAACCACGACATTTCCCAACACTGACTTTAACTAGTTGAAGCAAGTAAAAGGCTGAGTATGTTACTATAAAAACATATCCATATGCCAAGTTCCCCAAACGCCAGTTAAGTGGAAAGAGATCCAACTGACCCCGGAATGTAGAGCATGAACAGCATTTTTGTGCTACAGAGAAACTTCAGACAGATAATGGAATTTGTAAGGGATCAACTTCCCAGAAACATTCTGTGTGAAAACTTCTGAAAGTCTAACATTCAGTGTCACCAGCAGCATAATAGTATCTAAAGCAGGTTCATGCACCAACCAAAATGACGTCCTCAGGGTTGCAAAAAACAATAACTCATCATCGTGTATTGTGAAATGTGCATGATCAGAAATTTTATCATATTCACCACAGTGTACCGACAGTAGAGTCGGTCAAGTGCAACTCATCGAACTGCCAGAACGACAGTACTGCACCTACCCAATGCATGAATGCCTTCGAGAAGAGGGGTTGCTGTGCACAGTCTTCCTGGGGAAGCGAGAGTCTTTGTTCATCATTGTGTCGGCTGGGTAAAAGAGCCAATGTAAAGGTTTTACACGGATACGGTGCCCTACAGTTGACCGGGGACGACCAGAACGTAGAGCAACATCTCGGTGAACTAGGATTGTGCCAGCATGTCTGAAGCCCCAATTTTTGTCTGGCCTCGTAAAGCGAACCTTCCCTTTTGGAGAGCTTCTGAGAACAAACACTTAACACAATCGAGCGACGTTAAAAATATACTGCATTTAGCAGAGACACGAATGAATGTTCCAAACAGTCAGAGGTCTGGCGTTTCCCTCCAGGCAAGAGCAAGTACTGGCCGGAATTGAAGTGCGAAATCCAGCAATCAGAAAGTTTGCCCAGCTGAGCAGCTGAAGTTCTACAGCATCTGGTCCGTTGCTGCGAGGATGGGTTCATATGTTACAACACTACAATTCCAACCAGGTCTGTGAAAGCCCAGCCTGGTGCCTGTTAGGTGTCCATCTCAGCAAGTCCGTCAGTGTAGCGACTGGGAGTCTGGCCAAATCTAATCAACTGAACGTGTGGCTCATATCAGCTGTCAGTGCAGATCTGGAGCTAATTGCTTGCTTGTTCCCCTTTCTGCTCACCACCGAGCAGCCAAGATCAACTTTTCACTTTCTCTCCTTGCATGCCTAAATGGAAAACAGCGAGCTTAATCTTCCCAAAGGTCAGAGTTATCCTCCAAATAGGGTCAGAGTGGGGTTTTTTCTTCAATAGCCGCCTTCAACATATCATACGGTGCTGTTCTAGAGCTTTGCAAATGCTTCTTTACTTGTTGAAAGAAGACCTTCATCCCAGGAGGAAAAAGTAAAGAGAGGGAGAAATTGAGAAAGATAATCCCATCAGATGCTTTTTGGAGTGTGTGGGCCCCCTCAACCATCTCCCCTCTTCTCTCCTGAGACTACTGGGACTAAACTCTGGCCTGGAACAACTAACAACAACACTCGCTCCACTGAGAGAACAAGACACAGAGAGAGAGAGAGAGGCAGAGAGAGAGAGGCAGGGAGAGAGAGAGGCAGAGAGAGAGAGAGAGGCAGAGAGAGAGAAACAGAGAGAGAGAGAGAGAGAGAGAGAGAGAGGGAGGCAGAGAGAGAGAAACAGAGAGAGAGAGGCAGGGAGAGAGAGAGGCAGAGAGAGAGAAACAGAGAGAGAGAGAGAGAGAGGCAGAGAGGGATG
Source organism: Novumbra hubbsi (assembly GCA_016801125.1). Classification (NCBI taxonomy): domain Eukaryota; kingdom Metazoa; phylum Chordata; class Actinopteri; order Esociformes; family Umbridae; genus Novumbra; species Novumbra hubbsi. The sequence goes on along the minus strand of JACXGK010001524.1, from coordinate 8,050 downwards.
GTCATGGGATGAGAAGTTGGGGCAGCCTGGATGGTGCTTGGAGCTGGGTGGTGCTAGGGGCTGGTTGGTGCTAGGAGCTGGGTGGAGCTGGACTCGGCTAGTGAAAGGGGGAGTGGAGGAGGGGAGGGGTCTATTCTAATCCTATAGTGGGGCTCCAGTGCAATCCCACAATGGTCGTCCTACAGATGTCACACCGCATCCGTGTAAGCTCCACCAGACAGATCTGCTCGAAGCCGAGAGGCAGCAACACCTCAGGACCCGTTCGGTAGCTCAACAAAACCAGGCCAGGTTCAATAGTCCAGACAACCGGAGAGGAGGCGTCACTGACACTTCACATTTCTGACTTATTCTGGGGTTTTTTGTGTGACAGGGGTTAAATGTGAGCACACATACGGTGGGTATGGTAAGTCATAACAGTCCTCCATCCCCCCCATGCTTTAGTAAGATTATTTTTACACAAGTGAAATATCTCTAGTGGTTGGTCCAACGCCCCAGAGGGCAGGCATTAAGAGTATTTTTTGTAGCGCATGGCCTCAGAGTCACTTATCAACTACCGTCACAGTCAGGAAAAACATGAACGCAGCTGTCTGGCTAAAGGAAGAGGCACAAAAAATGTATCCACGATACCACAGCCCCCTCCGTTGGAAATGACAGGCATTATGTTAGCAAGGGCCGCAACGAGGCTTCATATGCAAAACACGATTCCAACATAAAGCCAGAAACAAACAGAGCAAGAGGGGTGATTTGGATGTTTTTGCTGCCATGTCTCTGGGGGGTCTCATGGACAGTTTACAAATAGAACAAGCTGTCATTTCCACTGAGAAGCTCGTAAGTACAAGGATGCCCAACCAAGGAAATTAGGTATAAAATATCCCATCCTTTTGCATTTGACACACGACACATGGGTTTTTAGAAGTGCTAATATGTTGTCATATGTGTACTTTTGTGTTATCACACGTGTTATCACATAATGCTTCACATGTTTTCAAGTTATCATATTAACTTTGCATTAATCACATTATTTTTGTTTGGGGGGTTCTCTAGCAAGCAGTCCTTGACATAAACACGCCTGGTCACGCTGGACGGCACAACGGGAAAAACAGCAGCACTCGTCTACGTACAGCATTGAATGTAGCATTTCTTTGAATTGAGTTGCTAATCAGAAAAGCACCAATACTCTGAAATGGAATGGCAATTACACAACACCTGCCTTTGAAAAACGTAAAGAGATTTTTCAAAAGATTATACTGGGAACCCGCTTTAAGTGCATTTAGTGTAAGGAATTGCCTTTCAGTATAGCCACGTCTCTGAGCCACAACACAATGACAATAACAAAAAAACAATGTAACTGCAGTTTTTCCCCTCCCCCCTCAACACGGATGTTGATGCTAGAATGCTTTTGTTTAACTCACCCTCTTTGCTAGCCACCCTGCTATAACTAATCCCTTCGTTTTTAGGGGCACTGTACATTATCAAGGGCAGGCTTTTTACACGGGTCTCTCCCCGCCACATGACCCAACTTTCTAATTATAGTTGTGAACTGACCAAATTTCCACAAAGTTCATGGAGTCTCAGACAAGCCATGATGGAGTGCTTGTCTTGGTTTCTTTTCAAACAAACTCCCTGACAGGAATAGGACAATCATGTTTCAATCCCTGCGGAGTGCCGACGCAATAAATGTTCACCTATGCAGAGACACGTGTACATTTTTGAAAAAGCTCTTTCTTCACTTGTTGTTTTCGTGAAGTTTTTTGCAACAGGTAGTTCTCCTAAAGTGACTTTGCACAAGCAATACAGAGGTTGCAAGTATAAACCGAAAACACCCGTCCTCCCTAAGCAGACACTGTCACAAACACAAAAAAAACCACACCGGATTTGTTTTGAGGTCTGAAAAAACTCTCCTTACAGAAATTATATTTGTTCTGCTCCCAGGCAATTAAGGTGAAGTGTTCTTTCATCAACCGGGCTGCCTAAGCTCCTGAGCACACACATGGTAAATATTTGATTTGCATCATTATCATGGGCTTGGGCTAGTGGCTGTGATGTCCCAGAGTCAATAAAGTCCCACTATCAATAGAGTTGTCAGAGAAGGGTTTGACAAGTGTCCCATTAGGCAGCTGTCGCCACTAAACAGAACTGGATTGAACCGTGGCTCTGCCTTGTCAGAGGAGGTATTCAAAGATCTCTAGAATCACAGCAGAAAATATAACAATCCCCGTGCGTGACCAAAACATAGAAAAAATAGTAAACCATATTCATTAAACGGGGTCGTAAACATAAGCCTGGCCACATTACCGCCAGTTGCCATTGAATTTGCGTCACTCTGGATGATGTAAAAAACACCTATTATCCAGAAATTCGTCATCCACGAAGAAAAATCAAGACACACACGTAGAATGAAAAATGAATGGGATAAAACAAACCTTATAACTCTGGAATATTCACTATTTCACAGACATCACAACAGCTTTAGTGTATGAGGAGGACCTTGTAAAAACATTGAACTTATAGGAATCCAAACCAAATGGACTTTCCTTAAATGAACTGTTGCTACGTGCCAAATATCTCAACAAAGAAGGCTTCGTCTCAGGCGACCCCGGGCTAGCCGATAGAAGAGGTTCTGCTCCTCTACAACAAATGCATCCATTCAAGCACAGCACAAACCAGTACTTTCACAAGCCATTGTTAGCTTCAGCAAATAAAACCCTCTCCAGTGACTTAACTTCAGATCACCTTATAAAGGGGCCCGGGGTCCTTTTCTTCTACCGGCTTTGAAAGTTCACCCTCTAAACACAGTAGGCTTGCCACCCAACCCTGAGGGATCCCAAGCCCCGACAGCGCAGTCACAGAACCCACTGCCTTCTCTACCTGGGAGTGTGGGCCACAGTGAACCTCCGCTGTAGAGTGATACTCCGGTTCATCAGAAGCTTCCGGAAGAGAAGTGGAGAGTTTCGGGGTGACCCACGCGGGGAGTCGTGGGGGGACATCTTTGGGGATGTGCCCGGTGACCTGGGTTTGAGCTGTACAATCGGGAGCCTGCTGAATGGCTGCTCCTCCGATCTCTCGCCGGGACGCTCCATCACAAAGGTCTCGGTGCTGGCTTCGCTCATCTCTTTTTTTTTACCTCAGCAGCTTGGCCTCGACTGCTTCGGCGTCTCTGTCCCGACCGTCCACCCCTGACAGAACTTGGAGCCTGACCACTCCCAACCTCCTCCAACAGAACTGCCTGGTCAGGTCGGCGCGAAAAAGCAAGTGAAGCTGGAATTACCCCTCCATTATGGATAAAGCTGAAACCGACTGTAGTGTGTGCCCTCCCAAAGCACTCTGAGAAAGAGCACCCTAGAAAGCTAGATGGCTCTCTATCTGACCCTCGGCTCGAAAACAGTCCTGTCTCATAGTCGTGGCTAATAGGCTCAAACACTGGTGCGCTGCAATTCCTCCCCGGCTGGCCCAGGTCTTTGTTTACATAACTGCTAGGCCTTCCCTCCCTCCCGACTAAATATGGACGTTTGATTTACAGCGAGCGAGAGGCATGACAGGCTTGCCTCCTCCCCCTCCGCTAGCCAGATCTGAAAGCCGGTCCACTCTTTAAACTATGCTCCATAATTACTTCCTCTCTCAAATCCTCCAAGTATAAACATTAACCCGTACTCCACTTAACGTTACCCCCGTCCAATTTCCAGCAGCGCTGTGACGTCAAGAAATCTGTTTGCCTTTCACATGCTCACAAGTCTACCCAGGATAAGTCACATGAAGGGCCCTGACTATAAAAAGCCAGGGCAGATAAAGTTATAACGAGCGTGGGCCCTGTCACGATGTCTCTCTATCTGGGACCGGGGGGGCAGATCCCCTGGGGCTTTATTATCAGGAGGAGAAGAGAAAAGGTTCTCCTGCGATCTTACGACTTGCAGCTGAGCACCGCTCGCCCCAGAATAACCAAGGAGTCTAAACATCTGACACAGGAGGGAACCTATGACAACCAGCAGGAAAGATGCATACACACGGTGGCCTTTTAAAACAGGATCCGTTGGTCCTCTCTCAACCGTCAATTTGTGTCCTTTTCAGCAATAAATGCCAAACCTTTGTGAGGGAGGCCGCTCAACCCCTTTTGGAGAAACTGCCACTCTTACAACTCTCAAGTCACCACAAACCACCCCCTCAAGGTAGACAGGGCAACAACATAAGGGCCAGGAATAGGACATTTCCATTGGACAGGCCCCACGGCAAGGTTAAAACTCTGGCACAACTCGCCTGACAACAAATCGGATTGACACTCATTACACAGGTAACCGACGGGCAGGTTAATGATTTAAAGTGTTGAAGAGGCACGCAGTGGGTTAGTCTGCAGCCCTCATAAGAGATCTGTAACTGAGAAGGCCCGTTTGGATGGATGGAAATATCGGTTGGAATGTCCCCAGTTCAATTGTTTTGCAAGTCATTTCAATGCGGGTGGGAATGCCTTGACCCTAACCCAAACTCCAAAACTGGGAATAAGGGGAAGAAAAACCGAGAAATTTACGTAAAACCGCATATTAGAATAATGAGTGTTTTGGCTTTAGAAAGAAAGCAATGTCTTGTTAATGGCTCCCGTGAGTACTAGAATGAGGTTGATGATTAAAAGTAGCCCACATCATATACAACCATCTGTATCCATGACAGAGCACGGAACTCTTAAAGCATGTTGTGTTCCGCGCACAAGTTTGTGTCGTGTGTACCAGTCACGTGTCATCAACAGTTCCCATTTGGCAGACACTCCCAGCCAATCGAAAGCCTGAGCTACATGGGACCTTGTGCATTTGCTGTAGTTTATGAGGGGCCACGAAAGAGTTGGATTTGGGCCCCTCAATAAGTCACACTAGATCTTTTTTTTTACCACACACCAAGAATAAAAGGTTTTGTCGTGTGTTTGTTTTTTTGTTCATACCATATCAGAGGGTTCACTCCACGTCTGTTTGTTTTTACCTTGGCTTGCCAAATTGAGTCAGTATGCACATCCTGGGGTTCTTCTTTTAAGTATGCAACAAAATAAGCGTGTCATCTTATTATACATTTAATCAAAATATTTTAAAATAACCTTTTCGAAACCACGCTGTAATGGCAACTTAACATGCAAGCACAAGGTCTTCTCTCTGCCGAGACAATAGGACTGCAATGAGAAGCCTTTGAGTGTGGTTGTCAATGCTGCCTCATATTGCAATATGAAGAGTCTCCCTCTATGGGCCAGTTGTAGTCTCTTCCAGGACCCAAACGCTCATTCTAAACATGAAACAGCTATCCGAAATAGCAAAACTTGAATGGAATCACATCTGCTGAAAAGTTTAATTTAGGTTTCTGTAAAAACAATAGACCGCTTCCTCCCCAACAGCTCCACAGTGAGGAGATACAGCTGACCTCACAGCAGAGAAATAACACACAGATTACAAGAGGTTGGCATGATTTGGGTTACGTTTTTATGGCTGATCTAATAAAGTAAGCCTATACCAGAACTCCCTTGACACAAGTGTGGCTCTAAATCCCAAAGCTGAGAAATACAACTTTCTTTTGTGCGGATCTGGGAAATGTCCCCTGTTGATTAAGTTAATTTTTTCGACCCCACAAATATAATTGAACATATACACATGGTCGCACACACGTTTAATATTTAATGGTCCTTGTGGGGGACCAAGATGGTTCTTATTTCTGGAAGCTCCCTGAAGGTGCATTATCACTGCAGTAAGTTCAGATCTTTGGAGTGGCATAACCAAAGGCCCCGGGGCGTAACCAAAGGCCCCAGGGTGTAACCAATGGCCCCGGGGAATAATAACATGCATAGGAACAGGAACGCTGACCTTTAAGTTTGGTGGGACTGGGGTCAAACACAAGGTCAAATGTTCCTTGCCTCATGCTGTAGTATCCTTTTGGTTATTTCTAGTCCCCACAACTACTAGTGTGACCTCTCTCTATCTATCTTTATTTGTTTCCCACTCTAATGCACACATGCTCTGTTCACGTTCGCTACGTAGATAGGGAGATCGCAGACCAGATCTGGATGATTGATAGACATAGAGGCTCGGTGGGTCATAGCAGGAAACTTGATTCATCGATCACTAAGGAGATCAGAAGACTCCTCAAGAACGAAGTTGACAAGTGATGAGCTTGGTAATATCAAACCTTTAAAGGGCCACTCAATGATTTATTCAGCAGGATTCAGGTCGTGCATATGTCCCCCAGCAGCAACTGGAAGTCAGCAATGACTTGTATTGGAACAACTATTTAAAATGGCCCCACTCCAACAATAATCTATTGCTGTTCCCACTCCCCCTACACGAAAAGACAGAAGGGAAAAAGATGGAAGGCCCCAGTAATAATAAAATAAACCCACAGACCTACAACCACAGAGATATTAATGGGTTTGGAACTGGGTCCAAGAGCAAAAAAAACGAACTTACTTGAGAGCTCTGGTAAAGTAGCTTGTGATGGTGTCCAGGCTCCTAGAGTCCTTGAGACAATGTGTGGAGGACATGGAGACAAGATGCTTGGCACCCCTGGAGACATTCTGGGGTACTGCCTCTGGGACAGAAGGGGGAGTTGCAGCGTCCCAGAAAAGTTTATTTTGACAGCGCAGGGGACATCAAGCTTCAAGATGGCTTCCGGAGCATCCTCCTCTGAATCTTCACTTTCTTCATGCAGGTAAAACATCTTCTCACTGTGCCTAGACGGGAGAGCAGATGTTAGTATACTAGAAGGTTATGATAATTCTTTGGATTTGACTTATTCTACTGAAGTTCAATCTGACCCAATGTCCTTGCTGGGAAGAGTTACTTGGATTCTACTGTTGATCTATTAATGCATTCATTTTGGAAGACACATTTAAACAACTGGTGTCAGTTTTTAAACCATTAATCTTGGACAATAAAACAAATACAATAGTTAACAAAAAAGCTTATCTTTGGTGGGATTGGCTCTCCCATAACTGTACATTTCACTACTGGTATGCAAATATGTGTTGTGATGTTTTGTCTTGATGACCAAACAGCATCAGCTATCTGTCTAAGAATACAGTGTGAGGATAGGCCCTTACTTTAATGGAGTAGTGTCCATGTACTTACCCACCATAGAAGTTACTGTATAGTAGTTCTACCATCATAAATTCTGTATTTAGACCCTGCTCCTGGAAAGCTACGGTCCTGGTGGTTTTCACTCCAACCCTAATTAAGCACAACTGACTGTAATAATTAGACAGTCTATTACAGAATAAGGCTGCATATACATGAGTAGTGAACACCACCAGGACAGTAGCTCTCCATGACCAGGGTGGGAGACCCCTGCTTTAGAAGCACCGGGGGAAAGCTATCACCTCCCTAGGAATACCTTTTTCAGCAGATTAGAGATCTGCAGATTAGAGACTATGCACATTATCACCTCCTGCATTTGAAGCCCTAAATGTTTGGTGTAGTCCATTTTTCTTAAACAATTAGTTATTCCATACACAGAATATGTGAGCAAACACTAAACAGAAGTGCTTAAGTTTGATATGAGATTATTCTGTAGGAAAGCCATTGGGCGATCCTTTGGGTGATCTTTTGGGGAACAGAAATATACCTTAACAGTGAGTCACAAATACCCTTGAATAAAAGATGAGAATCTATACTTTAACCCCACAGTAATTACCTGATTTCAAATGCTCAATTATAGAAGTATAGAGCCCGAAAGAAGAAGACATTTCATAGTGGCAAACCACCACCCTTTTGGCATCCATATTCTGAAACAACCCACCACAGTTGCGGCAAAGTCAGTCACCACTACATCATTAATCATAGTGAATTTCGTGAGAGTGGAGGAAGTCCAATATGGTTCTAGGGTCCATGAAGGTGTTAGGGTTGCGAATTGTTCAAATCTGGTATTTGAGACAGAAAAGGTCCGACCAGGAAATCTTGGCAACAATCCCGTTTTATTAATAACATCTTGAATTTAATAGTGATTTTGGTAGTAAATGTAATTTTCGTATATACGGGTTCACTGTCATTTCCACGCAGGGATAGAACAGAGAACTAATTGGGGCTTCCTGTTG
>JACXGK010001523.1:55698-68251 GCA_016801125.1 Novumbra hubbsi | reverse complement strand
ATCTTACTGACTGGAACCCTTTACCTACAGGTACACCCCCCCCCCCCCACACACACACTCACACCAGGTATATAGTTACAAGTGTGTTGTCCACGCTCAACTATTCCATATCTCTGTAGACAGTCCATCAACACTCACCTGTAGATAACCACGTACATGTATACTTCAACAGTTACGAGCAATCCCCTGTTCTCCAGGAATGAGAGACGCGGTCCGAGTGATTAATGAGCATTACCAGGCCTTTCTGTGGCAGGTTAGAGGAGTGTGGAGTGACGAATGCTGTTTAACCCTCTGTTCTCTGGCTTGCAGGAGGGGGAGTATGTCTCCGTATTTGTCGACAACGGAACGGGCTCAGCGCTCACAGTCCTGCAGGATACGCTGTTTTCTGGGATACTCCTGGGAGTGTGAATATATACACATGAATGCGCACACACACACACACACATACTGAAATGAATACATTCATAAAAACATAAACTGAGGTGGCTGGTCATTAAGAGTGCTTTATCTCCTGTACTACTGGTTCATTCTTCCTCGCTCGCTTACATTTTAATATCACTGAGGGTTTTCTGGTTTTCTTTAATGATGCTCCCATTTAAAAATGTTTGTTACATGGATCAGACATTAAATCTCCTGAATTCCCATTGATAGAGAGCTTATAGTCAATGATGTCCTCAGTTATTTAAAATCCTCCACGTGCTCTCTGATCTGGGAATTGATTTCCATAGCTAGGATAATAGGTTGTTCTTAAAGTCAATAGCCAGGTCTTTAGTTTTGGTCTTGTAGAGGTTCTGGCTACAACCTAACTTGGGGATGTCGTCTCTGGTTACTGTGTCGTCCGTGAACGTAGTGAAGGAAACCTTAGGTCCCAGCTCATCGTTGGTGTACAAGGTCAATAACAAAGAAGTTTGAAAGTGTTTCACGATCAAGACACTTTCAAATTAATTCCTGTTTTGACTGTGCTACAACAAAAAACACATTTACTGTATGAACCTCTGCCTGAACGTTTATCCTCGCACCTAAACCTGATCCACTGACAATGTTTGTTGCTTTATACAATACAGTCTTCAATACAAGACTTCTGATACCAATTTCAAAGTGATTAACACATTTTTTTTTAAATGCAATTACATGTGGTTGCATGTAACAAATGAGAAAATGCACAAAGTGAACTGATATAGGTATTTAAGATTTAGTGCCCGTCTTTGTATGTACGTACAGAATGCGGGTTGTAATAAGTAGCTATGCAAAAAAACACTACTTACGCCAGAGAACACAGGAAAGCCTTTCACTCTTACCTGGGGATGGGAGGAGTGTGTCATCACCATTGACAGACACATAGCAACCATTTCAATTATCCATAACAGCCTTGCCTAGACAACAGGGTAAAATTAGTTTCTGCACCATGTAGCAAAACATTTTGCAATGTGAATCTAATCACAATTACAAAATATGTTTCTTATGGTACAGGTCTAGTTAGTGCCTAACTGTTCCAAAAAACCTTTGAGGGTCTGGTGAAGATGTCCCAGGAAAACACTCGGAAACCACAATTTTATAGATATAGATATATTTTTAATAGTCTTTCATTGTGGATGATTTGCTTTAAGTCACTATTCAGAATATTTATTCTTTTTTGGATGTGAAATGAATATATTGGTAAAATTTGTATGTTTGTTTTTTATATAACTTTGCTTGTAATAAAATGTTTCTCTTATCAGTCCAGGTTAGGAAATGCTCTCAGATGTCTAGTTTATTATTTGTGGAACAATCTCTTTTCAATGTTAATTCCCAGGGTAACTGCGTTACATACAGAGAGACCTCTAGGTATGTTGTGTGTGTGCAAGGGCCCTCTCACAGAACCATGAATATACACATTGTTTTGGAGATTTAGGGTGAGATCATCATGTTTGTAAAGTGGCGCCTTGAGCTTGGCTCGGTGCCACAAACAGGCAGGCAGACACACACACACACACACACACACACACAGCACTGGTCTACCTTCCAAGGAAATAACGGCTGGTTTTCAGCCTGCGGTACCGTATTAGGCGTGCTTGTCTGTCGAGCAACACGCAGAGAGAAAAATGACTGCTTCATAATGGCAGACTACTTACCTCACGACGGCCTTGGTGAAAGCACGGCCTCATTATAATCACAGAGAAACAAACCATGAAGACACACACACACACCAAACGGAGTAACTGTCCGATCTGTCACATTGTCTTGTTTATTGCTTGGCTTTTCAAACTGTCAGACCAGAGTTTACTATAAACAAGTACAGTTCTCCTTTTGTTTCTCTGCGTCTTGATATAATCATCACATTTTCTACTTGTATCGTTTTAAGCCTGCCATCAAGTCCTTTTCAACTTATATCTCTAGGAGAAACTTATGTTTCTAGGAGAAACATGCAATTTTTCTTAGGCAATTGACAATTGATCAAGGTAAGATGAACTTCATTTATTTTTGAATATTTTAGAAATGGCACGCTTGCTTATAACATTTATTGGTAATTGAATGGAAAATATGATTTAGGTTGTTTAGTTTTTTAGCATTTTCAGCAAAACAATTTATTCTGGAATTTAATTGAAACCTATTTCTTTAATCAGACTTTAATGTGAAAATGTGACAAATACAGGGGAAAATGCACCATTTATTTCAAAATATGACACTTCATGGCCCCCAGTAACATGTACTGATGCAGCATAGGTGAAAAATTACACTCAGACACCAGAATTATTCCTGTTAATTTGTATGCTAGCTGTATTTTTTTTATGTTGTAGGTTCAACAATTAGAAATAGCAACCTTTTATTACCTGGTCCAAAACTCCTGGCGGCTAGGCCAACCTACCAACAACCAAATCCTCAATTGGGTTGTTGATCAACCTCACATTTGGTCATGTGACACTGGAGGGTAGTCGGAGCAGTGGTCCGACCCAAGGAATAAGCAACCGCTTAGGGTCCTTGTCCACCAGGGGTTCCCAGACTGCTTGTGAGCCACGGACTACTAGGAGAGGGCCCACCCAATTAAACTTTTGCTTAGGGCCCTCAGAAGGCTGGGTCTGCCACTATCCGAGTATGTTGGCAGGGGTAAAGAGGTTGTTTGAAAGGTCTCAGGTGGGTAGTCACAAACATTTGCAACTGAGAATGTGTTACCCTCCCGTTTCCTGTAAAGCCAGAAGGTGGCAACATTTCCCTTCCAGCTAGACTAACAAAATGTAAACAGAACTTGTTTTGATGTAAATAGTTAGTGAGGTAAATATTTTGTAGTCACTGTAATGATGTTCCCTAAATCTTATTACAAAGATGTTCAATGTGATCATGAAAATCATTTTATTTGTCTTCTCTTAACCCAATTACTCCCCCATCAAACGTTCTGTTAACACCCCCAATGGTCATCGCGAGGTAAGAATTGGTCATCCGAAACAAGCCATGCTTCCTCTTATCCAAAAAGTCCACCAACCTCTTAATCGGTTCTACTAATATATTGTGCGTGTTTAACTTAATGAGCTGCAATGAGGCAAGCATTACCCCGTTGAACCCATCCTTCTCTGACTGGGTGGATCTGAGGTAGCTTCAGCATCCTCAGCAGGCTGTGTCAATCAGAATACCCCCCAATGTGCTGCTTTATCAGAGTCCGTTTCCAAATGCATCAGAAGGCCAGTAGGTACATGTCTCTTTAGCTAACGTCTAACAGGAATGCACCGAGCGGTGATTCATCAAAACAAAATGCCATTGTGTTGAAACCATACAACTTTAAAAAACGGACCATTGTAAAGAACGTAATGCCTATGAATGCCACTACAGATCGAACCTTTAACATAACCATGTGGGGATACTGTGAATGTAGAAAACAGCCCCCAACTGCTTGTTGGCAGTCATTTGGGTGTTAGTGGAAACTATGGCCACTAAAGTACTATAAACATGTCATAGATGGGTGTAGAGCAGAACTGACGAGCAGGATAGAGACTGAGGGGTTGGGTGAAATTCACTTGGAGCATTTAAATTGTACTGAAATATCCTCACTACTAATTGTCACCGCGCCAGAAAAAGTGTGGTTAAAATGTTTGGGGTCACGACGTTGAGGAGACAAGCTGACCTCCTTCGCAGAGATGCATCACGGAAAGGGAAGCAACAAAACACAAATGCCTGGCCTACAAAATCCCATCTTCACACACAGAAACAGGCTCCGCCCGCTACCACTTCCTCACGAGCCAATCCTCATTCACCCTCTTGGCCCGTGAGGACGATAAGGGTAACCCGGGCAACAGTGGCGGCGAGCGCGGTGTCAGCGGCGGCAAGGGCGTGGCCACCTTCACCGTGTTCCTCCCGTAGAGCCGCCTCTCGTACTCCAGCAGCTGAGCCCAGAAACCGGCGTTGAGCCGCACGTGCGGTCGGCTCTCCTGCACCCATTTGTGGGCACGGCACAGAGTCGCGCCCCGGTAACGCATCAGGTACGCCATGACCAGGGCCGGGGAGCGGCTCATGCCCGCCGCGCAGTGCACCAGGGTACCCCCGGTCCGGTTGCCGTGGATCCGCTCGGCCACGCGGTCAAAGTGGTCGCCCAGGCGTGCGCTCGGAAGGTCGGAGACGGGCACGCGCAGGCACACCACGCCCGGGTAGACGGGGCAGGAGTGGTTGAGGGTGGCGTTGACAATGAGGGTGATGCCCTTTCGGGAGACTAGGGCCTGGTTCAGAGGGGCATCGGCGCCACTCAGGAAGAGGGTGGGGGTGACCTGAGACACTGACATGGCAGGCTGCCAGGGGAACACAGACCAACGTCATTAGCCAATTAAACAATACACACAGGCACACACATTAACAAATGTGGCAATATACACGAGATTGTGCCAACCTTTCACCCAAACCAACGGTTTCAAACAACATTAAGAAAAGGAAAAGCACTGGTTTGCTCAGCAACCGCAAACAACCCAGTATGCCAAAAAATACCTCCACAGTGAGTAAAACCCACCCTAATGAAGAAGAGAAAGCTGTTCAAGAGATCCAAAAGAATCTCTAGAAGTAGATGTAGGTGTCTCAGCCACTACCATCCGCAGAAGACTTCAGTAGCAGAATAACGGATGCTACCTTGCAAGGGGCAAAACAGTATCTAGCCTTTAACAGAATTATGCAGGGGTTTGGAAAACACACATGTCCTCCACATTCACACCTGACAAAGCCATTTGGTATTACAGCACAATGTATGAACATGGCAAAATATGACACATACGATAATTTGTTTCATTGAGATGTCATGCAAAAGATAAAATATCCCCCGGATTAAGTGTTTGGCAGAGAATCACCAGAAAAGACAGCCAGCATATGGTGTCAATAGCTCACAGACGAAGCAGTCACAGACTGTAAAAGATGTGACTACACAAAAGTGTTTATCTGTCCCAATACCTTAGTGGCCCTGATATACATACAAACAAAGTATTGTTGTTTCATACTGATGAAACTGAGGTCTAAGCACATGCTCTTAAAAAAAATAAAAAAAAAGAGTCTGAGAATCTGTCATTTAACCTCATAGAAACCCACCTGCTTAATTTCAAATCCAAACTTTCAGAGAATAGAGACAATAGTTATGCAAAAACTTGTGGTGTTATGTTCTATTTTCATTTTGAATTAAATAAATGTTTCTGTCTAACATTACAGCCCTTATTACCACTGTGGATGGTCATACCCTCCAGAAATCGGCACAGCATTGGTGAAGGGCACTTTTAAAATGAGTTATTATGATTATTATAACACATCAAAAGCTGCCGCAGTGGGAGGTTCTTGAGGCAGCATTTGGAACGCCATGCCAACATGGGACTGACCCATGTGAACCTGGGCTCCAAAATGTGATGTCAAAATGTCCATCACACGAGCTGCCTCTTTCGTGTGAGTCCAACATACCTCGTCTCTAGTAGTGTGCTGCCTATCAGTCTCGGTCCGTCTTTCAGGTTAGACTGTTTCTGGCCAAAGAGCAGCAACGCTGGGTTAGTGTAGTATAAAGGCACACCCCTAAAAAGGATTTGGGGCTGGTGGCCAATGACAAGAGAGAGTAATTTTAGACCAACTTTGCAGCTGGTGAGCCACTCCGGGAAAAACCTTTCATGTGCACCCACATTTCCATCCCACCACCCACCATGTCCAGCATGTGACTTCTGAATGGGATGAACTTCTATCATACTCTTAGTCTCGGTTTATATGAATATTTATAGTTTTTGCTCACTGTTAACATTCATCTCGGCTGTTGGAAAGCATTGGATATCACAGATACAATGTCCAAGTGTGACAGCAGCCAAGCGGAAGGTTATTAATGTGTTAATTTGTTATTGGTTTAATTTCCGGGAGAAGTAGTCAAAACAACACTGACATAACTGAGCTACTGACATTATAGACATTCAGTGCTGAGCATATAACGCGGAATACAAAGGGCACATTTTTTAAACTAAACATAACACATATGACGACCGGTCATTAATTTATCTCACAGGCCAATGTTTGTTTAGAGCAAAACATTTAACATTACAAAAATCTATGTTGTGAAGGTTGCACTCAAATGACTAAATATAACAAATACAATCCTCTATGGTTGTATCTCAAACGTAGACAGTTAACCTGTAAGAGGGTTACTGCACTTCGGCTGACAAAAGTTTTTTCCAACATTGTGTGTGTGTATGAACAAAGCCCACAAACACGGATTTCATTGAAGGGGAGTCTCGTTATGAAATAAGATTTTAATTAAAAAAAATTAGGTGTTTAAGTGTTTTTAATTGATTGGAAATGGTTTAACCTATTCCTCGTGTGCTAGGCACAGTAAACACAGATTCTGGGGAAAAACATATTTAACGTCATCAAAACGCGTTTGACGTAGTTAGCCTGCGACTTCCCGTTTGCTGAAATTTGTCAACAAGAACCTCGCAGTTGAAAGAAGTTATGGCTGAATTAAATCGGAGTCTTCAAGAATATCTTGCCCAGTCTAAAGGCAGTGCCAAGACGATATCTCAGTCTAATTCTAGTACTACCATAGACATCGATGAATCTCCTTCGGTAGTTGGCAGCTGGTTCGGTAGCTGGTCGAGCCCATTCTCTGGTTCCAGTTCCAGCAACAGCCGCAGTGGAGGTTCGACGGGCCAAGGGTCGAGCAGCGGCTTTTCCTGGCCGTGGTCTACGGAGCCAGACCCATGTTTACCGGGAATGAGTCGCTCACAACGACTTGTAGCTTTCGGAGTTTGCATTGCGTTTTCGGCATTGTGCTTCGGACTGTCCGCTTTGTACGCACCTTTATTGCTGTTGTATGCGCGCAAATTCGCCCTCCTCTGGTCTCTAGGCTCTCTTTTTGCAATTCTGGGCGCTGCGATATTGCGAGGACCCAGCAAGCTCATAGCAAAACCGACTCCAACTGCGGCGGTATATATGTGCTCTCTTGGCGGTACACTTTACGCAGCGCTCAGCCTTCACAGCACCATACTCACCGCCCTCGGAGCCATTGTCCAGGTCGCAGTCATCGTGGGATACACAGTGTCTTTGCTGCCGGGCGGAAGCGCTGGTATTCGATTCATGGGAGGGATGGCAGCATCTGCTATCAAAAGGACTGTCACGGGTAAAACGATGCCAATTTAACTACCCGTTCTTTGAATCCGAACGGACTTCTCTTTTGTGAATAGGGCTGATATGCTCACTGATTGCACACCTGTATACACCTGTATTCAGGAATGCAACGACTACATTTAAGACCATGTTTATTCCTGCTTTTCCTCTCAAATTACTAAAGGACCTTCAAATCCCATGTCTTAGATTATAATACCGGTCTTATACCATTTGGACAGGCCTGTAGAAAACTAAAGTCTGATGTATTTTTTATTTTCTAGTCAAATGTTTGACAAATAAAATGTATTGTGGTACAAAATGAATTTAAGGTTTTATTTCTGTCCTAAAAACTAATGCTTGGCCTAGTGTTAAAATTCTGCAACCATAATAGATTATAGCCCATTTGTTGAAGAGTAACATTTAGCCGTCAATAGAAATGTAAAAAGTAAAGTTCTAAGGCTATTGATAAAAACAATCTTATGGGAGTGCTTACTGATAGATGTGCCAATTCCATAGCCTCACACACAAAACAAATCTGTGGGTCTGTTTCAAATGAACATGAAACATTTCAGTATTGAGTCTGTCTAATTTTATACAAACATGCATATAGTTCCTACGTCACAAATTTCTCTCTTAACTTCCCAGAATGTAAAATAGCACTCCTCAAGATTTCAGTTTCCATCTCATATGTTCTGCACACCTATCCATTTCCTTCATGTTCACAGCCAAATCATTATTGTAGTTGGGCAGCAATTTGCTACAGATGGGAGGTCACACAGTGTACACACAAACATTAAGTATGTAAACGTATGGTAGACGTGGTGGTGGGGCCTGTAGACAATGGAAAGATTCATTTACTCTTTTGATTGCTGTGTTGGCTTAAACACAAATAAAAACAACAGAACCAAGTAACCCGCTAAACATGGGTCTACAGAATGTTCAGTGTCATACTCCTAGCCCGGCCCAGGTTTGGCCAAGTACACACCTTTGCTGCCCTCTGTACCTGCACCAAAGCTCAAAGAAAAAAGACGATGAAACAAGGGTGAAATTTTGCACAAATTTCTCTTAAGTCTCATACAAAAAAAACGGACAAAAACCATGACAATCTCATGACAAACTGTACATTTATAAAGAGAGTAAGGTCCTGGGATGGTGACGAGGCAGTTATGCCTCTTTCCTCCATCATTAGACACTGAAAAATGTTTTTCAATAAATGGAGCTGAGGTCATGGGGGAATGACACATTCAACAAACTCTTGTAAACCACCAGTGACAAACTGCAATTTGAGCCTTCCAAATGGCATGTTAGTGCACTACTTTAAATAATACCACTAGGGGCCATTATCAAAAGTATTGCAATATACAGGGAATATAGTGACCTAGAGTCAATGACAAAATCCTCTGAATAAGAAATGATTAAACAGGGGTGTAATTCCATGTGGTGCCACTGCGGTCAGAACATTTTCATACAGAAGTGTCCTGATGTACATGGTTTTCCATTCTCAAAGAGAAGATGTGCCTGGTCTGAGGACTTCTACCTGATATCTTGTTCTCCTTTACCAACTGCATGAGACCTGGACTCTCTCGTGTGACTACAGTGCGTGTAAGAGAAACTAAAGGCCGTTCACATTATGAAATAAGGTGTGTATGGGGGTTTATTCAGCAGGGTGCAGCATTTTATGTCTAGTAGGACAGAATATTATTTTGAGTGCCAAACAACCAACCTGTCAATGCCAGTCTGCAACATTTAACAGTTGCCCACTTGAATAAACCCCAGGCTTCTTGCCAGTCCAAACCACTCAGACAGTGGCCAGTAATCCACTGCTTCAGCTTCTCTGGGCCCCGCCGGGCCACAACAACACCTGCGGCGCCCAATTGGAGCGTCAGAAGAATCCAAATGTGAAGATATCCACTCATCCATCTCTCGCATTGAGAGACATCAGGCTTTCGACATAGCCATTCCTTTTCCGCAGAAGCCCAGTGCACACAGTAAAAAAAACCAGCCCTCATCCAGCTGTCCAGACAGGCCAGAAGTGGTGTATTCTGAGCAGCTGTTCCTGGGGGGCAGGAGCAGACGGCGCCCGGGGGTGTGGCTCATTTCTTGGCTCCTGGCGTCTTGGCAGCCTGTCCATGTGGCCCGGTGGGGAGGAGATGTGAGGGAGGAGGAATCTGGGGGAGGCGGTAGGGTGACATTGTGGGGCTGGTGGTGAGTTCTTCATCCAGTCCTACCGGCCACGCCCTACTCCTCTGGGGGCCCCACGGGGCCCACCCCTCCAGCCTCCCCTGCCGCCACGGGGTGGGGGTCCGTAGCCCCCGCCTTCCTCTCTCGGGGGCGGTCGGCCTGGAGGGAGCAGATCGATAAGAGACTGGGGTCGGACCAAAAATTAACAACAACAACAACAACATCTCTTCACGTCACAGAACCGGACAAAGACATTGTTAAGATCTGTCAATATAGGAGGGAGAAGCGGTCACACCACTCCCAGCCTGGGCCTCCGTCACCGTCTCCCACTGTACCTGCCGGCCGGTCGTCTGAGCCCCCTCCCGGGGACTCTCCGGTGCCCGGGCCGTCGTGCCACGGGCGTTTCCGGGGGGGTAGCGAGGCCATGTCCATGCCCTGGAGCGAGGAGGAGCGCTCGCGGCTGGCAGGGGACGGGCTGTCGTGTAGCGGGCCGTGGTCCGAGCGCTGGCCCTCTCGGTAAGCCTCGTGCCCTGGGGACACCAAACACAGAGCTCCGTTAGCGCCAACCTGGTGTGATGTTGGATAGAACGGATCCCGTCACAATATCCGAGATGGTTTCGATGTCTTACCCTGATTCTCAGCTGTCCAAACAAAACCCACGTTCCTCAGTAGTCCCACTAATAATCCTCGGGGGCTGCCATATTTGTAGGTTAGTCTTTGTACTACCCTGACACATGTACATTACATTGAGGTAGACGGGCTTCTAGTTGAGGGTTAGCCTGCTATGCTATTCTTTCCTGATGGCCAGCGTAAGCATTGTCCATTGGGAGCGGTTGACGTGCCACGCTAACCACAGACTTCCCTGGTTCGACAGCCCCTTTACCTTGATCTCGCCCGCCCTCCCAGGACTCCTGACTTCTGCCTCCCTCATAGTGGGGGGGGAATTCATCGGGGATGGGGAGCAAGCCCTGTCGTCCACCTCCACCACCTCCTGAGGTAACAACCGAGGAATGAAATACAGACCACATAGAATAATGGACAGACACGAAGAGACCGACAGGCGGGAAAGACGGGAACGAGTTGACGGAGGGATGTACAGAAAAACTGAAATAAGATACGGGGAGAGAAAACTAGGACAGATATAGACAGACAACAGAAAATACAACACAAACTCATCTGGTCTTACCTCCTCTGGGTGGGCCACCTCCTCGGGGGGGTCTACCCCTCCCTCCATCGTCCCAACCGCCGCCCATCTCGTTAGAGGCGTCAAAGTTCTCCTCCTGCCCGCCAAATTCATCAGGGAACCCCCTTCCCCCAGGGCGAATCTGTCCACCCCCTCTGTACCTGAAGAGCCAAGAAACCCCATTTCAATAGAGCTATACTAACGTGCATGCTTCTCCTTTGGTTTCTTAATGGCTATTTACACTGAGATGATAGCAACAGATGTCTGGAACTTGTTTATTTCGATAGTAAGTTGAAACTTGGCTTCAGTTTAGTTTAAACATGTATTGAAATGACACCAATTTTCAAATCATCCATACCTTTTCCTCAAATAAACTACAGGTTAGCCTTTTCCTGTGCAAGTTACATTGTAGGATTCACATTGTGCGTTTCTATAGAGCAGGACTGTCTAGAATAAGCCTGACTGGATGTTGAAAAGTATAAAAGTATAAAAAGTCAGGCTTGTAGGACACTTGGGAAAAGTCACAGAGTAAATAGAAGAACAGGTTGGCAAGCAAGTTAGGGGTCAATAGAACACTGATTTGTCGAAAATCTTTAGTAAGAAGGACAATACAAAACTGAATTGCCAAGTTAGTAAAAAAGTTAAACCCACGTGTCGTCAGAGTCCTGGCCAAGCCTTGGTGGAGGCCGCCTGTCTCTCTGCCTCTGGTCAAACTCTTCTCCTGGACCCCCATAACCACCAAACCTGACATGCACACACGCACATCAGCCCAGATGTTTAAGGCAGAAGCAAACAATTGAGCCAAAATGTGGCATCCGGCTATGTGATTGGTCACAAAATCTGCATCCCTTAACAGTTCCCCATCCAAGTTTTTGTATGAAATGAACATGGTGCCATTTCATCGTTACCAACAGAGCATGTAAAGAGCTACCGTGAGACAGATGACAACATGTACAGTCCTCAATGTTATGTAAACACTCATGTTGCTAACGGCCATCAGCTAACGGAAACCCTGCAGAGGCTTATAAGAGGTGAGGTTTAAGAAGCCATCAAGAAGCAGTTCAGAAAGCCGGTATGGATTCCAGCAGGGGCTTAAGAGAAGACCGGCGAAGATGTGACAAACCAAAATCCATCTCACCTGTCATCCCGGCGACCTCTGAACTCCCCACCATCCCGGGGAAATCTTTCCTCAGACGGGCCCCAGTTTCCCCCGTTCCCTCCTCCTCCTCCTGGCCCCACCCCTCCTCCTCTGGGGCCTCCCTGGTATTCCTGGCCGGAACCCCGCCTCCAGCTCTCCTCTCCTCGTCCGTGGAAGTCCTGGCCCCCCTCATTGAAGTCTGAAGGTCCGCGGCGCGCCTGCTGGGAGTCTCCCCAGTAAGAACTAGAGCCCTGCCCCCCGGGGCCCCCTTGTCCTCCGGGGCCCCCCTGGCCCCCAGGCAGAGGTCCCATGTGGTGGTTGGGAGGCCCTCTGGTCTCTCCTAAAAATAATCGTAGACAAGCAGACAATGTAAGGCACCTGTGCACTTAACATGCTGACAAAAGATTTAGGGTCCTGAAATAAACGTTTACAAAAGTTGGAGAGGCTCTAAAGATAATGTTTAATGTGTTTTTTTTTTT